>LPNX011002442.1:537606-733970 GCA_001517045.1 Pseudotsuga menziesii | reverse complement strand
GGGTAAAAGTTTCAAATGATTTCTATTTTTTACTATTTATAGAAAAATTTTCAAATATTTGAAAATTTTTACCCCCTTTCCTATAGTTTTGACCGTTTCTGACCTAACTTGTGATGTAGAAGACCGTTTTTAGCGATGTTTCAGCCTTTGGATTGACCCGTTTGTACTGATCTTAGGTATAACGTCTATACTGGCATATAGGTTAGGTTCACCACCATTTTCATTTTGCATAACCTTATGACCATGTCACTATATCCTTAGGTACGAACCCACTCTATTATGTCACGGAACCTTCTTCCTGCTATAGAAGTGGCATCATATGAGTGGTAGAGCCTCACCTTACATGGGTACCCTAGTTAGCGCCATATTTGCATTTGGTGCCCATGCCGATGTTTCCCCCTTTAGGGTGTGGGAGTCTGTTGTATAGTATTTCCATGACATTTAGCAAGAGCCTCATACTCCTCTTGATCTTATGCTGGCCTTTTTCCCTCCGGACTCCCCTTGTATCAAGTTGTAGATGCATTATCATGAGCTTTTCCTGTCTTACTGAGCTTTATGCCGGCTCCCCTGACATTGCGTTTCAGCCATATAGCCTGAGCTTGTCTCATTTCTAGCCATGCAGAGCCTTTATTTATATCCTTCGCAGCTTGATTCCCTTTTTACCGGGAGGGGATTTCCCCCCGAGTGTCAATATCCTACAAATGTGTCCTTGCATTGAGCATAGGTATGTTCCACTGCTTGGAACTAATTTTTTTTCCTTTATGACACTCATCTCCTCCTAGTTTGTAACTATAAAGCTAGTTTATTCTTTTTTCAAGCTTTTCAAATAACTGAAAAAGACCAAAAAAATCAAAAAACCAAAAAGTCGGACAAGAAAAGATATTATCTTTGGCACCTGTCAAGTCGTGTAGCCTTCGAACAGAGCACTGTATATCACATCCATTGGTTGGGTTATAGTTTGACTTAGGAGCTGTACTCGTTATCTGAGTTTTATCTCCACCGACTGGTTAAGCTTCCAGCCCCTATGGAGCCTCTATTGATGCCTCCTGCGTCATAGAGATGTCCCAGTTTGTATATCGAGTCTATACTGCCTTCATTCAGTCACCATACGTCATTATGCTCTTGTTCGAAGGAAGTTGAAACCTGAGTCGACCATTCCTCAGTTATCTTGACTTTGCATGTCGGCCATTCCTGATACAGTTACTGGTTCGTGCACCTTATGATCGAGTTCTTCCATATTATACAGCCTTGCTGAGTACCTCGTGTTCTATGATGGGGGATGCCTTAATGCCCTCCTTCCAACGGATTTCATCCCATCGACTTCAGATCATTTATTCTGGGATTGGAGTCTAGAGTCATTTTGAGAGCCTTGAGACTTGTAGTCATCAGTGGCAGGTTCTCTCGCCATCGACAGTTTTGGGAATACATCAATGTCCCCTGATCGATGGATTCTCTCAAGTGTTCGACCTCAACACATTTATTCACACTTGTTAGTTTGCACTCTAGTACCTTGATTCCCATTTTCATTATTGGTGGGTGATCTCGCGTCTGTTAACGGTATACATCAATGACCGGTAATCAGACGATGGACTACTATGTTCGACCTCGACACCTCTATTCGCATAGTAGGACATGTACTCATAGGAGTTTGTGTAGAAGACCTTCCAGATTGGTGGCATCCACTATATGCTACCTCCTTGATCGTGCTAGTGTTCATGAGATTTCAGGTCTCGTGACTTGTTCCAGTATATGTCAGACATTTCCAGCCACTATGGAGATCTTGATCTGTTATATATCTTCAGCCTATGTGGAGATCATTGTACTTTGTATATATTCATCATGGAGATTCTGATCTATGTATATTGTACGTGGTGATGACCACATATGTTCTATCATGTTTCATGCCTATTCATGGCCATTGTACTCTTATGTATCCAGGACTGCTATATGTATGTGCAGTTATATGCAGAGTTGTGTTACGGTATTATGCTGATTGGGTGGCTGGTCTTCCATTTGGGTACCTTCATCACTTCACTTCTGGGATGGACTTATAATGTATTTCGACCATCGTATAACCCCTCTGATCTCATACATTAGGGGGCATCTGTTATAGCGGATTTCACCACACTAGGTGAATCACACATTGTATGGCCTTCCCCTATCCCGCTGCAGACTCGTTAGCCCCTATGGACCACTTTTTTTCTTTTGATGTATCATCGACCATCCCTAAAAACATTAGAAAACTGATATACGCGGCATTTTCCCCGATAACCGCGTACATACACGGATATTCCCTCTATAGTCACGTACATCGGGATGTGTACATAGTCCAAAATACTTTGGAGCGTTCCTTGACTTGGATCCGACTCATATGACTCCTGGCCTTCCATATGCCTTGAGATCGCACGGATTCGACCTTTCAGTATCACTTTGAAAAGCTATATAAGGAACCATTGAGACATTGAAAGCATGAGAGAGAATTGAGAGTACCGAAACTATAGTCCATTGTTGCCAGAACTATACTTGAGTCTGCATCCCTTTGTCCCTTTGGAGCACTGTTGTGTTCTTCCCAAGATTGCCTTTGTTAGTGAGCTTGCTATCGGAGTGATGGAGGATTGAGGTGGTGGAGGCCCAAGTGGGGGATTCAGTTTCTCCGGTTTGCAGACGTGCCGTCAGAGGTTGTCACTTGTAATCTCTGATTCATATTAATAGAAATATCTTTTCCTGTCCAGTAATGTGTATTTGAATGAATGTTGCATCCATTGGAATATGTCAAATGCTTATACAATATTAATTATATATGCTAGAATAGATCTAACACCATGAAATATAGTATGCTTGTATTGTTTACTTGTTGTTGAGGACGTGCTATAACAATTCAAGCTGAAGATTGGAAAGCTCAACGGGGATCTACTTCAACCATCCGGAATAAGGTACGAGGTTCGATCCTTTAGTGTTAGATGTTTTTATTTCTATTGCATATTGGGAAAGATTGATTTCTGGAGTCTAGCTGTCTGTTGTGGTACCCCAAGCCATAGGAATTTCTCTCCGTAACAACAACACTGAATGGCCTCCCTAGGTCATGGGATTCATTCATCCAAGGAATATGTGCAAGAAAGAAGTTAGTCAAGTTCAGCAGACTATGGGAAGAATGCTCTCAAGAAGAAGCTTAGATAGTAGCTCGAGAAGAGAAGATGGCAAGTGAAGATCAAGCCCTCACAGTTCACTCCAATAAAGGAAGAAGAAACCCTGATTACTCCAAAGGTAAGAACTTTTACCATAAAGATAACAATAGAAAGGACCTATCTAGATTGAGATGTTATACATGTGATGAAAGAGGACACTTTGCAAAAGAATGTCCTAGAAACAAGATTAACTCTCATAAGAAGAAGGGAAGCAAGAGAAGACATCATGCTCATGCTGTAGAGGATGATGAACCTTCCAAGAAGAAAACCAGATATGAAAGTGAAGATTCTTCCAGTGAAGATGAATATGTTTTGATTTCCGCTCTTATTGGAAACATTACTCATGGAAGCACCGATTGGCTTATAGATAGTAGGGCTTCCAAGAATATGATAGGATTCAAGGAATCTTTTGTGAAACTATCAGAACATGAATCACCTCACAAGGTGAAGTTAGGAGATGACTACCAGTATCCAATAAAAGGTAGTGGGGAATCCTCCTATAAACTAGACTCTGGAAAATCTATGACAATGAAGTAAGTACTGTTTGTACCAGGACTAAAGAAGAACCTTCTCTCCATATCTGCATTAGATGCAAAAGGAATAAGGGTTGCATTCATAGATGGTCAAGTCATCATGTGGCCAAAAGGAAAGACTATCGATGATGCAGTAGTGATTGGAGAACAAGAAGGAGGTTTGTACAAATTAAAGGGCCATCCAGAATAAGCATTGGTCCATGACACAGTAGATCCAAATGAACTTTGGCATAGAAGGCTTGCACATGTGCATTACAGAGCACTACCTATTACAAGCAAAGATGTTGAAGGTCTTCCAGAAATCCAAGTAAAACATGATGGGGTCTACAAAGGATGTGCAAAAGGGAAGAATACAAAGAAGACATTTCCAAGTAGTGAAAACAAAGAAAAAGGAATCTTGGAAATCATCCACTCCAATGTATGCGGTCCTATGTCATAAAACTCACTAAGCAGGTATGCATATTATGTTTCTTTTATTGATGACTTTTCTAGGAAGACATGGGTTTACTTCATGAAGAACAAAGATGAAGTATTCAGAAAGTTCAAGGAATTCAAAGCCTTGATCGAGAATCACATTGAAAAGAAGATCAAGACCTTTTGATCAGACAATGGCGGAGAATTCGCTTCAAATGAATTCAAAGAGCTATGCAAAGACTCATGGATTAAGAGGGAGTTGTCCACTCCTTATAATCCACAACAGAATGGGGTTGCAGAAAGGAAGAATAGAATTATCATGGAAGCTGCAAGAGCAATGCTTCATAATCAAGATCTTCCTATCCATCTTTGGGTGGAAGCTGCCAGAACAGCGGTGTATGTACAAAACTGTACTCCACATAGATTACTCGAGAACAAGACTCTTGAAGAAGTCTTCTCCGGTAAGAAACTAGAAGTCAACCATCTCAGAATATTCGGATGTCCTGTATACATACACATTCCAAAAGAGAAGAGAACAAAATTAGATCCTTCAGGAAAGAAGGGTATATTTGTGGGATACTCTGAAAGCTCGAAGGCTTACAGAATATATTTCCCAGGATACAAGAAGATTGACATCAGCAGGGATGTGACTTTTGATGAAGACACAGCTTACAACAAATCCAGAAAGAGACCTGCTGAAGAACCTAAAGAAGCAGAAGCACCCATAATTCATGATACAACCATGAATGAAGAAGCTCAAGAAGAAGATCGAGAATATGAAGAACCACAAAGACTTGTAGATCCACCTCAGGAGAAGAATCCTCACAAGAGGAAACCAGCTTGGGTACGGGAAGTGATTCAAGGTGCGAAAAGATATGGGGCTCCATAAGAGAATCATAGAGAAAGAAAAAGGACCAGATCCTGCTCCGAGTATGTAGCATTACTATCTGATTTCATTGATAAAGAACCTTCCAATTATGAAGAAGCAACAGAACGAAAATAATGGAAGGATGCGATGATCAAAGAATACCAATCAATCATAAAAAATGATGTTTGAGATGTTGTCCCAAGACTAGAAGGGAAGTCAGTTGTAACTTCCAAATGGATCTACAAGATCAAGCATGCTGTAGACGGTAGCATAGAGAAATATAAGGCAAGATTTTTGGCTCGTGGTTTCTCTTAGAAAGAAGGAATAGATTATGAAGAAACCTTTGCTCCTATAGCTAGATACACTTCCATCAGATCGGTACTTGCTTTGGCTGCAATAATGAAGTGGAAGATACACCAGATGGATGTCAAGATTGCCTTCTTGAATGGTGTAGTAGAAGAGGCAGTGTATGTAGAGCAACCACTCGGTTTTGAGACACATGACAGAGAGTCTCATGTGTGTAGATTGAAGAAAGACCTGTACGGTTTGAAACAGGCACCCAAGACATGTTACGGCAGAATTGAAAGCTTTCTATCCAGTCTGGGCTTTACCAAGAGTAAAGCAGATTCCAACCCTTACTACAATGTTGAAGATGGAAACCCAGTGATGCTTCTACTATATGTAGATGATCTGTTTGTGATAGGTATGGATGGGTTGATTGTTGATACGAAGAGAAAGCTTGCTGCCGAGTTCGAAATGAAGGACTTGGATATGATGCATTATTTTCTAGGCATGGAGGTATGGCAGAATACAGATGGAATCTTCCTTGGACAAGGGAAGTATGCTGTAGAGATCCTGAAGAGGTTTGGGATGATGGACTGTAAGGCTATGGCCACACCTATGGCATCGAACCTGAAGCTATTGAGCGATGCTTCATCAGATTCTGTTGATGCTACCATGTATCGTCAGATGATTGGGTCCTTGATGTACCTGACAAACATGAGACCAGACATTTGTTTTGCTGTGAACACCTTGAGTGAGTTTCTGACAGATCCAAGACATGTTCACTTGATTGTTGCAAAGCATATTCTGAGGTACCTAAGGGGTACGGTTGATTATGGGATCAAGTATGAGTCGAATCAAAAAATTAACTTGGAGGGATATGTTGATTCATATTGGGTAGGCAGTGCCATTGATAGGAAGAGCACTTCAGGGTGTTGCTTCAGTATGGGATCAGGTGTGATCTCTTGGTTTAGTAGGAAGCAATCCTGTGTGGCACTTAGTACAGCTGAAGCAGAGTATGTTGCAGCTTGTTCAACTAGTTGTGAGGCAGTATGGCTATGGAATCTACTATCTAGTTGGATGCTACTTGTATACATTGTGACAACTAGAGTTGCGTGAATTTGTCAGAGAATCCAGTGTTCCATGACAAGTCAAAGCATATTGAGATCAAGTATCACTAAATCAGGGATATGGTGTAGAGGGGAGCAATGAAGCTCCAATATGTTGCGACAGACAATCAGATAGCTGATGTGTTGACAAAGCCATTGGCTAAGGTGAAGTTTGAGTACTTCAGGGAGAAGCTTGGTGTTCTCCAGATCGAGGTTCCCTCCAAAGGGAAGTGATGAGTCCATGAGCCATTCTGACATGGTGAGAGGATTGGTTCCTTCCATGGTCAGATGTAAGGGCTTAGCCATTCTATCATGGTGAGAGGATTGGTTCCTTCCATGTCAGATATGAGTGCTGACCCATTTTGATATGACTGTAGGATTGGTTCCTACATGATCAGATATAAGGGCTATTTCCATTCTTTGAATGGAGCTGCCTGGTGAGGTACCAGGAAAACTCAGTCTAGGACTGAGGGCCATTCTGATATGACCATGAGATGTGCTCTCACATGATCAGATATGAGTGCATGGCTATTCTGATGTGATAGAGGGATGTGTTCCCACTTGATCAGATGTAAGGGCTGAGCCATTCTATCATGGCTAAAGGATTAGGTTCCTTCCATGTCAGATGTGAGTGTTGGCCATTCTTACTTGGTGTCATATATAAGGGCTACCGCCATTCTTGGAATGGAGCTACCTGGTGAGGTACCAGGAATCCTCAGTCTGGGACTGAGAGCCATTCTGATGTGATTGAGGGATGTGTTCCCACATGATCAGATGTAAGTGTAGTTCCTTTCCACAGATGATAGTAGGTGTGTCCTATCATGTTGGTGGATGTGAGTGCTAGCCTTTCCACAGACGATAGTAGGTGTGTCCTATCATGCTGGTGGATGTGAGTGCTTTGCCTTTTCACAGATGGTAGTAGGTGTGTCCTACCATGCTGGTGACTGTAAGTGCTGTGCCTTTTCACAGATGGTAGTAGGTGTGTCCTACCATGCTGGTGATTGTAAGTGCTGTGCCTTTCCACAGATGGTAGTAGGTGTGTCCTACCATGCTGGTGGATGTGAGTGCTGTGCCTTTCCATAGATGATAGTAGTTGTGTCCTATCTTGTTGGTGGTTGTAAGTGTTGAGCCTTTTCATAGATGATAGTAGTTGTGTCCTATCATGCTGGTGAATGTGAGTGCTGGGCCTTTCTGATATGATTATAGGATTGGTTCCTACATGATTAGATGTGAGTGCTGGGCATGCCTTTCTGATGAGTAGGTTAGATATAAGTGTTGGATGGGCCATTCTGACTTGGTGTCAGATATAAGCATTGAAGAAATACCTACATGGAGGCTAGGCCTACAACCAACATGAAAAAGGGCCGGCTCTGTAGAACTTCCTGTGAAGAGAAGAATCATGATATAGCACCCGTGATGATCCAGTGATGATGATCCAAATCGAGTGATGATCCAGATCCAGTGATGATTCCCGGTGATGATCCAGATCGAATAATGATCCAGATCCAGTGATGATGTCCAGTGATGATCCAGATCCAGAGACGAAGAAGACTTGAAGATGATGAGAAGACCCAGAGAAGGAGACCAATGATGAAAATTGTGTCGAGAGAATACCTTCCTAGTTAAGAGGGAGTGTTAATGTAATTGTAACTTCGGAATGTATTCACTTGTATTTCTTATCTATTGTAACCCGATGTTTATTCTGAGATGTTCTTATGTCATGTCATGCCCCGATGTTCTGATTGGGAGAATCAATAATGTAAACAAGTCATGTCAAGTCATTGTGGGTAACCCTCCTATTGTCTAAGGGTTAAAGTCCCTGCAGTTCTGGGGCACTAGGGTTATTAGACTCTCCTAGAGAGGTTGGCCTTAGTAGGGTTTTAGTCATGCTAGGATTAGTATAAATAGAGATCTGGACTCTCTATTTAGCACACATCACATACACACTCAAGTGTAGCGCATAGTTGAGGAAGGAGAAGACACTGGGGCTAGATAAGAAGAAGGTTACTACTGTTGGGATATCACTGATTGTTTTGGGTTTTACTTTGGTGCTGATTCTATCTCTGAGGAAGTTGTGGGGTTTTCTCCATTTATGGTTTCCCCAAGGAAAACACTGTGTTCATTGTCTCTTATGTTTTGATTGATGTGCTTGTTGTTCTCTTAGTTAAATATCCTAATGTTATGCTAGCTTAATGTTAAAAATCTAACATGGGGTCACTAGGTTTGTGACAAATAGAGTACCCTCCCCAATTATAGCTAGAATAATCCCCAAAATTAAAATGCTTACAAATATAATTTGAATATGTTTCCTTCTTCTACATTCTTATATATAAAAATTTAAAAGACCAAATAACTAATGAAGGGGCTACATTAGAGGAAAGCACACTAAAGGAAGAGGATAAGGAGGGGACCTCCATTTTCATTAATTATTGCTCTCCACATTAGTGACTTCTTTATTGGGGGAGATCCTCCCCTAGTTATATTAGTGGTGGATCTCACCAACAACCCTTGTCACATCATGATGGTGGAAAGGAGGGTGTGTGGAAGGGTTTCCCCCCCTCCAGCTTGGGTTCACAGAGTTAACTTGAAATATATCATCTCTTTCTCACTTTCCCTGGTTTTTACTATCTCGTCATGAGGTTCTTGCACTTGGTATGGTTTGACAAGTCTCCACTTAGAGAATAAAATGTCTATGCTATAAATTGGAGAAGGAAATAGAGGCTCCCTTGCCCCTTTCCTAAACCTTTGGTCTTTCAACATCTTCGTCATTGGTGAATTCTCCCTCTAGCTTCTTATTAAGTGGATCAATGATTGACCCCACTCTCTAAGTAAGGTGGCAGGATACATTATTTAATTTGGAATATATAAGGACATGGAAAGGTCTTTGTGTGTTAATATTATTACCTATATGCATTTCCAAGGCTTCTCAATTTCAATTAGCAGGTTATTAGTTATAGTTTTAGCTAGTAGATATTGTTTGTTGGATATAGTAGATTCATGCTATGATATCCTACCTATCACTTTTGGTCCTAATATGACACACACATTGTTGGCATTGTTGTGTTTAAGAAGAAATTAAGGCCCTCTACAAGGATATTTGGCATTGTGAGCACACAACAAAGGTGGTTCATTCCACTTTTTTACATGTGACTATCTTAGCCCATGGATATAGAGCCACTTTTACTTCTTAACTTGAGTCAAACGAAATGCTCGTAAGTACTATGCATGGTTAGGTATGGAAATGGTACCTAGCTTGGTATCGACCAAGAGGCCTCCTAACAAAACAAGAAAAATCTAAGTTTACATTCAACACTTGTAGAATTATGAGATAAAGACAAATGCGACTATTCACATCCCCCAAGCTAAAACTAAAGTATTTGAGGATTTTGCAGATGCAATTGAAGGACTTGTTATGCACACGTTTTCCTTTTTCAAATTCCCCATCAAACTTGAGTGATCCTCCAAACTTACCCACTCCAAGGCCTCATGAAGAAAATGCAAGATTTCAAAGTTCTTTCATTAACATGGAATTAGTTGCTTATGCTCGGAATAGACAATAATATTTATTTTAGTATGTTTCTTATATATTATTTTTCTCAATAATTATAGAAGAAAAAGTAGAAGTTACTATTTGCATAAACAAATCCATAACTATGAAAAACCGTATAATGAAAAGTAATTTTTTATAGAAATTTGTACCACCTTGATGATCGAATATAACCACTTCTTTTACCTCAATACAATAAGATTAATACAATTTAACAATTTTGTTTAAATAATAAAAAACACAATAAACCTAAAAGGTCATCATGCTTAATTAGTGAGTGTAGGTTTGAAATTTCTAACAATAATGGATTTGCATGGTGACGAGCAAAAAGGAAACCAACAAGAGCAGAGAATAATAAAAGTGGTGGTTTGGGAGGATGCTGATAGAGGCAGGGGCGTCCACAGAAATCTCAACAAGGGAATGGGGAAGAGCTTCTGAAATCTTAAATGCAAAAGGATTATCAACGTGGATAGGGGTATGTCTAATTGATAGAGCAGGATGAATAGAAGTTGACCAAGCATCCCTGGGATGAAGATGAAACCCAACGCAAGAAAATAAATTAGCTTACCCAGGTTGTCTGAAGCTTGCAAGCACCCAATAATGCGACCCAAAAATTGTAGTTGGCTCCACCCTTCAGCATGGTCCCTCCATGATTCAAACCACAGCAACTGAAGAGACATCCCAACGAGCTCGAGAGAGAAACAAGGGACAACATTCCGATGGGGAGAGTTGAAGTCCATATAACCCAGAGTAATGGAATCATTATCCTGCATGCTGGAGAGGTGTTCATGCTTCCACCAAATCTTCCCAATCCAAATTGTAATTCTCCCGTGACTTGAAATAATTGCAATGATATGCAAGTTTGTACCATCCTCCCTCCAGCTCAGAGGTCACATCCATCGCATGATGGAAGCACGGGGAAACGAGCATGAATGATGCCTTCTGCGCGTGAGCGAAACTTGGTCCTCGATAATCATGTGTGTGTACACACATATTCCACACAACATAAAATACATTTCCATCAAGACTTATGTATGTATGTATGTATGTATGTATCTATCACTTCACATAATTGCTTAAATTCATCGATCAATGGTTTGAGGCAGACAAAAGAATAATGATAAAAAGTTTTGATAGTGATGTTCTATCATTGTTTTATAGCATAATTAGGCTTCAATATCTAATTTGGTTCAGTAGGCAGCCCACTTCACTTTCCCAATGCACCCTCATGAATGAATGAGAAAAATTGTTTGTTTTCTTGTTTTTCCCCTGATATGCCTTTTTCTCCTCTTTAGAAACTATTCCCATCCTTATTTTAGGATGACTTGCCTTTTTTCCTTTTTAGAAACTGCGCCCTTTGAAAAGTCTCCTGCTTTTCATCTTGACAATTTTTCTACACTTTCCTTCTTTTTGCACTTCTTTTCTAGTGTACTGCTTTTTCTGCCTCTTTCTATATTACGCCTGGATTTACAGATATTTCTTGATTTTCCCCCAGTTTTCAGTTGAAATGACTGTTGATAAATTTGTGATCGATCTTAAGGGTTAGTGTTTAGTTTGTGGTTGTCTGTGTCAGATGAGCCCTTTTGACCTTGTCCAATCCCAAGCTTTACGCCCTTGGAGGCCTTCAAACAATGGAAAAATACTCGGTTACCCATTGACTTGGTCAAGTTCCCATAAGTTGTATCATGGTCCCATTTGAGTCCATTGTTGAGTTCCTTGCTCCTGGTTGATCTTTGGTTACTGGTATTTATGCGCTTGTTATGCTTGTACTTGTTTTGGTCTCTTGATTGGTTGTTGGATTGATGATGTGGCTCATGTATGTAAGTCCCTTGATGTGTTGATGATGGAGCCCATTGTTTGCATTGGATGGTCTTGAGGTTTTTGAGTTATTATGGGGTCCTTGAGTCCACAAGCTTAGATATTATTGATCCTCTTGCATGTGGAGACTTGGTTATTGAACTCACACATATGGTGGTTTGATGGCCCTTGGACATTATATGGTCATTGGCATGTTGTAGCCTTGTGGTCATGCATATGAATCCCATAAGGTGTTGCAAAGTAGTGGTGAGGTATTTGTACCCCTATTTTGGGGTTTTGATACTCTTATGGTGATGAAGATATATAGTGGAACCATTGGATATATTTTTAATGATATTAAGACCTTGAATATGATGATGATATTCTTGAAAAAGTCTTTGTTCCCACTTGATTGGTGGTGTTGGGATCCTTGATACCCTTGATATGATGAGTATATGGTGGATCCTTCCTCCTTGTTGATGTGAAGTATATGGATGTGAATACCATCGAATCCATCATGTCTTTGATGATGTCCATTGAATCCTTTGACCTTGGAACTTATGCATAAGGTAACATGGTCTTTGGCACCTTTATGTGCGGAATCTTTGAAGTCCTGAAAAAATTGAATAATTTAAGGGTATTAGACCAAGAATTTGAAAATAAACCCATCATAGGGAAATATTCCTTGTAAATTCATTTATGTTTATATGTGGAGCATATTCTAACTCCTTACGGTTGAAGAGATATGAATTTTTGAAGCTAGTGTACCCCACCTTTTTTAGTCAGCCGACCAAACAAAGGAGAATTTAATTATTTGTAATTTTCAAATTGCATGTCGGCCCGTTTGAGGTACTAACTTTCCTCCATGACCTATATAAATAGAAAATCAAATATTTCATTTGTTCATCAATCAAGTCCCTCTTTGGTATTTCGTAACTCTTGGAGAAAAGTGTGAAACTTTGCGGAGAAGAAATTTTTGGGCATCTTCACTAAAATTGGCATAACTTTCTCATACGGAATCAAAATTACAAAATTATTGCCTCGTTGGAAATATTGTTATGAGGGCTATGTGATGAAATAATCTAGAGTTTATTTTGGTTTGTATATGATTTCTTCATCTTATGATATTCAAAAGGGTATGGTTCATGCTTCTGGGTTTCTCTTGTGATGGCAGATGTATCTCATGGACAGAGTTCATCTTTAATCATAGTATGTGAGCCTATATATTGGTATATATATTTGATTTCATTCAATATGTTATGGAGGCTATGGTGATGGTTATATTGGAATATATCTTGATGATTATCTTGGATAGTGTTGGCATAGATTTTGGTGTTTATCTTGATTGTTGTATAGTGTAGTATTGAATGAGAAGTTGACATGTAAGTAATAGCTCTTGTGAGTGATTTATTTGATCAACATAAGTTTTTTATTTAAAAACTAGTTTGACAAGTGTTATCATTGTGTCTTTGACCTAAGTGGAGCTGGAATGTTATTGACCGTTAATGACAAACTTTGACAGTATTGTAAGTAACTACTTGTTTGATTTGTTGACTTGATTTGAGTGGAGTGAAAAATCCTTTTGTGTATAAGAGTTTATGAGATTGACCGAGTTTGACATAGTTGGTTAAGTCTTTTATCTTCTTGGTTAAGGTAGGTTGGTTGAGGTATATCATGTTTAACTGTCAAGTATTCCTTGAATGTGACTGAGGTTGGTTGTGATGTCATTGAGTTGAGTGTGATTGGGAAAAGTTTGGTCGACCATATGTGAAGTCTCTTAGTTCCTCAAATGTGTCTCTTACTTGATGAACTAGGAGAAGTAAGAAGGGTTGGTTGACTGTCAGAGAATTTGATTAGATTAACACAAGTATATGATTGATTTGGAACAGGTACACAAGAATCTTGGTACAGGTTGGTTCAATTAAGCAGGATTGGCACAATTTTCCTTATGTGCAGTTGGTTTGACTCAGATTGGCTGAGTTGTATGAGAAGTTGGTTTGACCCAGGTGGAATGATTTTGGTGTGCATACTTATATTGATTGAGTTGGATGATGTGAGAAATATATTAATTGGTATTTCTTGATTGTACATGCTGATGAGCAGTGTGGTACAGTTTTGGTGTAGTGAACAGTGGATATTTGATGAGTAGTGATCAGATGAGCAACAATGGTTAGTAGTGGTAGTGGTTGTGCAGTGTGGTATAGATTTTGCAGTTTAGTATAGGAGTCCATTAGCATGTCCACAGGAAGAGTTCGATTGTGGTTCAATAGTTTCTATCTTTATATCAGGGTGCTAGAATGGGGAAAGGAAAGGGGGTTGTAGCCAAAGAAATAGGGATTTGGATCTTCCTTCAGGTTGTAGCCTATAAATCATGGGGTTGTAGCCTCCTTTTAGTTGTAGCTGGAGAATTGAAGTCATTGTAATAAGGGGGTTGTTTCCTCCTTCCAGTTGTTTTTGGAAAACAATTATTATACGACTTTCGTGGTTTCCCCCCCAAGACTTGTGTTTCCAAGTAAAACCCAGTATATTTTGTATCATGTTATGCTTCTTATGTGATGATGATAATAATGTTGATGATGATATAATGATAATGTGATAATGCATAATATTGAATAAGTTATTGACTATTAAAATTGAAAAAGTAATAAAAGTTGTGCAAACTGATTCAACCCCCCCTCTCAGTGTACTTGGTGTGTTCAACAATTGGTATCAGAGTAGGTCCTTCACATAAATCCTTATCACCTTGAAGGAGATCTTTGACACACCATGGGGTTCTCAATGAATGGAGTACCATTGTCCTGTGAGTCATATTATTACTTGATCTGGAAAATGAAAATGCAGGATTATCTTAAGGTAGAAGTAATTGGTGTATGGAAATAAGTTGTTACTGGAAAAACACCTCCAAAGAAAGTGAAAACAACAGCTCATAATGAAGCAAATAAAAATAATTATATCGCTATGGAAGTCATCCTGGAGGCCTAACAGATATCCAAAACAAGAAGATAGGGAAGTGTAGCTCAATTAAGGAACTATGGCTTAGATTATAACAACTCTACTCCAATAAAGAACAAGAAGAAGAGGTTATGGAATTAATGTTTGAAGATATAACAGATCTCCAAAAGGAGAAAATCATGAAAGTGCAACTTAGTTGAAGAATTGACATTCAAAATAAATCAACTAAACTTAGATGAAGAACAAGAAGCATAAGACATTCCCATGAAAAGGTCAGTACAAGATCCAAGTAAGTATGAAGATAAGTCCCCTGAACACTCTATTTGTAATTCTTTTAAGGAGATATGTTTATTAGGTATTTAATATAAGATCCATTTTGAATTCATAAAATTCAATACTTCAGATTGTGATGAAAATCCTTACTCTATGATAAGTGATAGAAATCTAGCAGATACTATGATAGACAATGAAATTACTAATGTTTCGCAAGAAGTGAAAAGACTTTGTGAACAGAACCATGTATTGCAATGGAAATTGGACAAATCCGAGAAGAGGAATCAAGAAGAATTTGAGAAGGCCACACACCCCAAAATTGATCTAAAAAACCAATTCGAACAAGCTACCAGAATCAAAGAATCCATATCCAACTCTTTAAAATATAAACTTGAGAGGTCAGCTACAAAAATGAAAAGCAATTAAAAGAAGATGTCAAGCTCAAAATATAGATAGAAGATAAGGAGAAAGAATTGATTTGCAAGCTACAAGACAAAGACAATGATATAAGTACCTACAAGACTAAAGAAATATTGGTAGAGAAATTAAGAAGAAAACAAGAACTTGAAATCAAATCCTTGAAGGTATAGTTACGAAAGGTGTGTTTGAAAAACTTTGAATTTGAAAAGGAGCTCTCAAAACTCAGAAAGGAGAATCATGTACTAAAAGTTCAACTGCAAAAATCCCATGAGGATGATTAGAATTCAAAAGGACAGATGGAAGACAATATATTTGATCTGAACAAACAGGTACAAGAGGTCAAGAAAATAGAAGAATATCTAACGAGACAACTCCAAGAAAAGATAGAAATTTGTTAAAAGAAAGAATTGAATATCCTCTCTCTGAAGGAATATCTAGACAAAACAACTACTCAGTTAAAGACAAATTTGAAAATAAAAAAGAACATTGAAGAAAGTAAAATCTCTATTGTAAAAGAAAAAAAATGATAACAATAATACATGTATTCTCAAAAGATCCCATGATCAACAAGAATCAAGAGAAGTTATTGCTCATAGATATCCTATAATGTTCCATGGTCACTACTTCAAGTGTAACAACTATGCTCACAAATCCATTCATTGCAGAGCTCATGACATAATCACTCAAGAAAGAAATCAAAGTACATTTTCCGTTCAGTGTTACAATTGCTATCGTTATGGTAATTTTGTAATAGATTAATGTAGGATGTTGGGACTAGTTAAAGCTTGGAAAGTAAAGCAAGTTCAATCGAATGACATGAACAACCATCAACCTACTAAAGTATGGAGAATACAGTTAGTAGATTGCACCATTGATCAAAACATAAATGATGAAAATATTGGGGAAAACCCAATACCACTTTGCATACTATCGACCGGTGATATGAAGTTTACAAACGAATGTGTAAAAGGAGATATGTACATGATTATCGGCTTTGAGATCAACGATCACACTCTTTTTAGTATCGTATAGTAGTTGGTTCCAACGGTATCCTTGTGACAGAATAAAAGTTCATCAAAATATCAACAGTGTCTAATGATAGGGGGAGCAATATTTCCAAAGGAATTTCTTATTGCCATTAATGCAAACAGAAAGAAAAGTTGACAAAGCAAGAGAAGTTAATGACAGTGGGATCATGCCTTGAGGGTGAGCATTATTGTCAAAGGATGTTACCTTTGCCATTTATGGCATAGGGGGAGAGAAGTTGTGTTGATGGGGGGAGCATGTTCTGAATATGATTTATGGTGTTGTCATCAATGACAAAGGGGGAGATTGTTGATTAAGTTGTCATTGATGCCAACGGTATATGGTCATTGATGTCAACTATTGAGTCCTTGGTGCCCCTTGTGGATCCCTTGAGGGTTAGTGTTTAGTTTCTTCTTGTCTATTTTAAAGGAGCCTTTTTGACCGTTTCCAAACCCTTGGAGGCCTTGGAACAATGGAAAAAGACCAAGTTACCCATTGAATTGGTCAAGTGCCCCTAAGTTATGGTCCCATTTGAGTCCATTGTTGATTTCCTTACTCTTGGTTGATATTTGGTTACTGGTTTTTGTGCTTCCTATTATGCTTGTACTTGTTTTGGTCTCTTGATTGGTTGTTGGATGGATGATGTGCCTCATGTGTGTAAGTCCCTTGATGTGTTGATGATAAAGCATAATGCTTGCATTGGATGGTCTTGAGGTTGTTGAGTTCTTGTGGGGTACTTGAGTCCACAAGATTAGATCTTGATCCTCTTGCATGTGGAGAATTGGGTCTTGAACCCACACATATGGTGGTTTGATGGCCCTTGGATGCTATATGGTCATTGGCATGTTGTAGCATTGTGATCATGCATATGAATCCCATAAGGTGTTGAAAACTAGTGGTGAGGAATTTGTACCCCTATTTGGGGTTTTGATACTCTTATGGTGATGAAGATATATCGTGGAACCATTGGATATGTTTTTAGTGATATTGAGACCTTGAATATGATATTGATATTATTGAAAAATTCTTTGTTCCCACTTGATTGGTGGTGTTGTAGTCCTTGATACCCTTGATATAATGTGAATATGGTGAATCCATGCTCCTTGTTGATGTGAATTCTATGGATGTGAAGACCATAAAATCCATCATGACTTTGATGATTTCCATTGAAGCATTTGACCTTGGAACTTATGCATACGCTAACATGGTCTTTGGCACCTTTATGTGTGGAATCCTTGAAGTCTTGTAAAATTGAATAATTTAAGGGTATAATACCAATAATTTGAAAATGAACCCATCATAGGGAGATAGTCTTCATCAATCCATTTATGTTGATATGTGGAGCATCTTATAACTTCTTACGGTTGAATAGATATGATTTTTTGAAGTTGGTGTACCCCACCTTTTTGAGTCAGCCGACCAAACAAAAGAGAATTTAATTATTTGTAATTTTGAATTGCACGTCGGCCCAGTTTGAGGTACTAAATTTCCTCCATGACCTATATAAATAGAATATAAAAAATTTCATTTGTTCATCAATCAAGTCTCTCTTTGGTATTTCACAGCTCTTGGAGAAAAGTGCAAAACTTTGTGGAGGAGAAATGTCTGGGCATCTTCACTAAAATTGGCATAACTTTCTCATACATAATCAAAATTATAAAATTATTGTCTTGTTAGAATGCTTGTTACGAGTGCTATGTGATGACATGATATAGAGTTTATTTTAGTTTGTATATTAGTTTTTAATCTGATGATATTAAAAAAGGTATAGCTCATGCTTCTGGGTTTCTGTTGTGATGGAACATGTCTCTCATGCATAGAGTTCATCTTTGATCTTATTATGTGAGCCTATATATTGGTATATATCTTTGAATTCATTCAATATGTTATGGAGGCTATGGTCATGGTTATCTTGGAATATATATTGATGTAATCTTGATGATTATCTTGGATATTGTTGGCATAGATTTTGGTGTTTATCTTGATTGTTGTATAGTGTAGTATTGAATGAGAAGTTGACATGTAACTTAATAGATATTGTGAGTGATTTATTTGATAAACATAAGTGTTTTTTTTGAAAAATAGTTTTACAAGTGTTGATCACTGTGTCTTTGACCTAAGTGGAGCTGGAATGTTATTGACTGTTAATGAAAACTTTTGATAGTATTATAAGTGACTATGTGCTTGATATTTGTTTGATTTGTTGACTTGATTTGTGTAGAGTGAAAAATATTTTTGTTTCTAAGAGGTTAAATTGACTGAGTTTGACATAGTTGGTTAAGTTTTTTATCTTATTGGTTGAGGTATATAATGTTTCATTGTAAAGTATTCCTTGACTGTGACTAAGGCTGGTTGTGATGTCATTGAGTTGAGTGTGATTGGGAAAAGTTTGGTTGACCGTATGTGAAGTCTTGTGGTTTCTCAAATGTGTCTCTTACTTGGTGAACTAGGCCAAGTAGGAAGGGTTGGTTTCTTGTCAGAGAACTTGATTAGATTAAAACAAGTATATGATTGATTTGGAACATGTACACAAGCAGCTTGATACAAGTTGGTTGAATTGAGCAGGATTGGTACAAGTTGCATTATGTGCAGTTGGTTTGGCTCAGATTGACCAAGTTGTATGAGCAGTTGGTTTCACCCAAATGGACTAAGTTTGACTGAGTCAGATGATGTGGGAAACATATTAATTGGTATAGCTTGATTGGACATGTTGATTGTACAGGTTGAAGAGTAGTGTGGTACAATTGTGGTGCAGTGAAAAATGGTTATTTAATGAGTAGTGATCAGATGATGAGCAGTGGTTAGTAGTGGTAGTGGTTGTGCAGTGTGGTACAGATTGTGCAGTATAATACATGTGTTTATTAGCAAGTTCGTAGAATCATTGTGGTTGTGGTTTAGGAGTTTCTATCTTCATATCAGGGTGGTATGATGGGGCAAGGAAAGGGGTTTGTAGCCTCCTTCCAGTTGTGTAGCCAAAGAAATGGGGAGTTGGATCTTCCTTCAGTTTGTATCCTATAAATCAGGGGGATGTAGGCTCCTTCCATTTGTAGCTGGAGAATTGAATTCATTGTAATAAGGGGTTTGTTGTCTTTTTCCAGTTGTTGCTGGAAAACTATTATTATAAGGCTTCTGTGGTTTCCCCCCCCATGACTTGAGTTTCCACGTAAAACCTGGTGTACTGTGTATCATGATATGCTTATTATGCAATGATGATATGATGATGATAATAATATTGATGATGTTATAATGATAATGTGATAATGCATAATATTGAATAAGTTGTTGATTTTTAAAATCGAAAAAGTAATAAAAGTTGTTCAAACTGATTCAACCCACCTTTTAATGTACTTGGTGTTTTCAACAATGACTACTCATTAGGTCCACAAAGCCCCATGCGCCACCTTATCCATGAAGCACATGTATTATGTGTAAAAATTAAATACATTCATAATATTTAATAATGAAATATTTCTAATCCTACTATGGGTCATTATTTTATCAAAATGACCCCATCGTTAATTAGATTAGTATTCCACTAAGAATCATTGGGTTCTCAATGCATAGGGGTTTAACATGGTGTTATTAAGAAAAAATTAGGGACATTATAGTCCTCCCCTCCAAAAAATGGTTTTTATTAAGAAAGAACCAAGTCCAACCATCTACGGAGCCAACCAATGACTTCAATCCTCAAGAAGTGTTGTTGGCTATCCAGAATTGGAATTCCTTAATCACAAGATAAATACCAAAGGTCCACCATGTTTATGTTGCACCAATCTGATTATAGTCTGTCACATCCCCATATATTTGGACATAAAAGTGTTGGCCATTTCCAACACATTGGGGGGCCAAAGATGCATTAATTACCTCACTTGGGGAATTTTGTCCAAATATTATTTATGAGGCATTAATTAATTAGCCTAGGAGAAGGTTGCTAAATAAACATTATTGAGGCATGTATTTAATTTTTATTTATCATTAATATTTATTGTGCAAATAACTTGTGGAAATGAGCTTTCCATGTCAGGAAAAATTGGCAAGCCAACTTGCCAAGGGAGGAGATTAAGAAAGTGGAAAGTCTATGACAAAAGCAGTTAGAGAGAAAAGGGAAAGTGCCCAAAAGCTATAACAAAAGCAGGAAATTTTTGGCAAAGGAGGGCATAGTTTCCTTTTGGAGACTCAAAAAAGTTGTTAGAACAAAAGCAGGAAATTTTTGACAAAGGAGGGCGCCGTTTCCTTTTGGAGACTCGGTCTCAAAAGTAGGGAAAATCATCAAAGTTGTAAGGGATAAAAGTAACAACTATTTGACTAAAGAGGGACAATTGCTAATTAATATGGATGAATTGGATAGGGAAACATCTCCACATGGACCTTACATTCCAATTTTCTCAAGGAGGGCCCGTGACTTGGCTAGGGTTAGGGGTTTAGGTGTTGACTTGCTCTCACAGTTCACATATTGCCTCTACTTGCTAAACATGTCACCCAGACTGTAATGTCCTATTTTTCCTAGGCATTGAGGAATAACCCACTAACCTATGTGATTCCTGTGGGTTCGAGCAGGTACTGACAGTCAGGGAATCAGCTGAAGACTGATGCCATCTACAGAAGATCTAGGGCATCAATATTATATCACCATTGGGTCGAAGAGGGCCACCAGATCCAAAGGCCATCTGCATGCATGAAATTTGAGCATTATTTAATGATGCATGCACTTGATTAAGTCTCCATGCGCATGCGTGGAAGTCAATTGCAAATTAGAAGTTAAACTGACCTAATTAGGTCAAAAGTTAGGGTTTTCGCAGTTGAAGGTTATAAAAGAAAGATAAAGTGAATGGAGAAGATACTTATGTGATAATTGTTTTGTGGAGTCGAATTGGAGAGCTTGACGAGATAAGTTGGGGTTGAGCGCATGCTCAGCTAACTAGTGTATTTCGGTAGTGAAAACTATCTGCCCTAGTTCATCATTAGGTTGGATCATATAGGTTCAACACTAGTTCATCATCAGGTTACATTCAGCAGTTATTTCGGGAGGTTGATTATTCATCCAGCTAGAGGGTTTCACCATCACACCGTGTCACTGTGATCAGAGACAAAGCAAGCACATCATCCGGGCTCCCAACAGCAACTTATTTATTTGTGCTATATACGGGTATGTACATGCATTGATTTCTCCTATTTTATAGCATCTTCATATTTTTCTAGGGCACATATTTGCATGCAACAACATGCATGCAAAGTTCGAGGTTTGCTTTCCTATTATATCAGTTTGGGATATTACAGTGGTATCAGAGCTGGCTTTTCTGCCAACTGGAGTGGAAATCTATTGAGGATCTACAACAGTTTCAACCTTATTCACATTCTGACCTCCAGCTCCACTAGATCGTGCAGTCAAAAGATCTATGAGTGCTGAGTGCAAGCATTGAAGGAGCAGAACTAGATCGCTGGCATAGATCAACATTGAAGGAGTTGCTGTGGAGTCACATCTAATTTTTTATTTGTGACGCCGTGATTGAAATGCGAGGGCGACATGACCTACCTGAGAGAACACCAAAAGTCACAGTGAACGTGATAAGCAACAATTATAGCCTGAGCGTGATAAGCAGTAGTGTGAAATAATTCAGTAAGTTCACCGTGGAGAGCACCATTACGAGTTGATAAGAGGGCGGTTGTGCAAAGATTACTGCATCTAATTGATAAGGCTGAAAAAATCCTGGCACCATGAAGGAGAATTCGTTCAATTGTGGAGAACCCAAGCAAAATCACTGTGAATATTTCCAAAATCATGGAGATTGGAGCCTGCAATGTGAAGATCACTGCGTCCAATTGAGATCCTAGAGATCCATAGTGTGGAGAGCCATGAAGACTGCTCTTGCTGTGCAAAGGAGAATTTTTGGTTGTTTTGAACCAAATCTCCCATACAGATCACATCAGATTCATAATTTTTTGTTAGAAATCACTACGAGAGA
This sequence comes from Pseudotsuga menziesii, assembly GCA_001517045.1. Classification (NCBI taxonomy): domain Eukaryota; kingdom Viridiplantae; phylum Streptophyta; class Pinopsida; order Pinales; family Pinaceae; genus Pseudotsuga; species Pseudotsuga menziesii. The sequence goes on along the minus strand of LPNX011002442.1, from coordinate 711,601 downwards.
TCATATCAAGATTGTTGCTAATGAAACGTTCAGATCGCTACTGTGAGAGCGCGTGGCAGAAAAATCTGTAAATAATGCTCATAGTGATCAAGTTGCTGGTGAGCCATACCGGTACTATGAATATATTGCACAAAAGTCACCAACCACATCTGGGTGACAAAGAGATGTTTTTCGCCACTCTTTAATAGTTACAGCTGAACGAGAAGGATACCTATATTCACTATTCGAAGGAGGTTGCAATTGACTGAGTTCACCCATTTTTATACTAATCACCGAATTACAATTGGGGCCGTGAGTTTTGTTCTCCTTATATTGCTGTTGTTATTCTTATAAAGTGGAGGTACCGTGGTTACATTTGATTTTTTTTTTTTCTGAAATATTATATGTCATCAATCTTTCTAGCTTTGGGCATGCAAAAAAATTATAAATGAATCCAGGAGACCCATATAACATTACTCACAAGAGACATAGAGACAGAGAAGAGGGGTTAGAGGACATAGATTTGGGGAATAGAGAGTATCAGTTTGAAAAAGGAAAAGAAACAATGGTCGATGATGATAAAATAGCTTTCAATAGTCTCATATTAGCCATAAAAGAGCTCACCACTGGGAAAAAAGAAATGATGAGCACTTTCAGGCAAATGACTGAGAAGAATGGGCCCACCCCACATAGTCCCTTATTTCCCAACAGTGATAGGGTATCCACCAGCAGTAGTAGGGAGTACTTATATACCAACATGTAGAGCCATCTCCATATACACAAGCCCTTCCAACCTACCATGCCTCAATTCTTAGATAGTCCACCTGTAGTTCCTCTAGCACAAGTAGAACCAGAAGAACCCATGAGTGCCTGTCTGAGAGAAGACAGAGCTTTAGGAGAGGAATTCGATTCAGCTATGACCTTCACTGACTTCTGCCACTTTACAAGTAAAAACAAACCCAAATCTTACAATAGGCCATTTACCCAGAACTATGAGTTACAGCACAACATAGGGAAACTGACTATCCCTACCTTTGACGACACTTAGGGTGGGCCAGCCAGGAATTGGGTACAGAAGTTGGATACATACTTCCAGCTCAACCCCATGATTGAGACAGATGCCATTAAATTGGCTACTTTTCATTTGGACGGAGAAGCACATGAGTGGTGGTATCACAGGTTAGTGACACTGAGTCACAACACCATCACATTGTACCCAGATTTTACACAGAGGCTCATTGAGCAGTTTGATCAGAAGGATCCTGAGGTCCACTTTAGAGAGCTGGCACATCTTAAGCAGACAGGTAGTGCAGATGCATTTATTTCAGAGTTTCAGAGGATAGCAGTAATGGTGACAGATATATCAGAGAGCAGGTTGATTATGTTTTTCATTGAGGCTCTCACTGAACCCTTACGGGGATGGGTCAAGTCTTATAGGCCCACCACCCTAGCAGATTCCATCAGACAGACTAGATATTTACAAGATGCAGTACCCAAGGTTAGGCTTCCTTCCAAACCCAATTCCCCTATTGAAGATGAAGAGAGGAAACTTTTCTAGAAAGAATGGATGGACAATAATACCCGATAGGACCTTAGAATAAAAAAGTTATGTTTCACTTGCTAGGAGCCATGGGTACCAGGTCACAGATGTTCAGGGAAGGGAAATGTTTACTACATAGAGGCCTATTCTGACAATGGGGAGGATGATGATTATCTGGAGCAAGAGCAGAGAGAGACACCAGATACAGTTAAGGAGTTGCCTCCCTCAGGAGGTACCATTGCTACCATGACAGGGGTTCCTAGATTCCACACTCTCCGAATCAGAGGTACTGTATAGGGTCTCAGAGTGGGAGTGCTGATAGATGGTGGGGCATCCCACAACTTTATTGATGCTGCATGGGTTAAAAGGAGAGACATTCATACTGATAGTTTTGATGGGTTTTCAGTAGCTGCAGCAAGTCACACCATGGAGTGTATTCAGAGGATTCCTCAATTAACAGTAACACTTGGGAATTATACAGTGATGGAGACATTCTATGTGGTGGATGTACCTAACATGAAGGTGGTATTAGGAGTTTAGTGGATGTATTCCCTAGGGAAGTATTCCACAAACTACCAGACCATGGAGATGGAGTTCACAGGAGTAGAGGGACACAAGGTAGTATTGAGAGGGATGAATACCTACCCTCCCACGCCAGTGACATCACATAAGATGGAGGAAATACTTCAACAGGGGAATATTGAGGGAGTAGCAGAGTGTTTTTTCACCTTCAAGAAACCACCAATTAAGGCCACACAACGTCCAACAGTATTCGGAGACCGTCCAGCAGGTCGACGTCCAGATAGGGGATTTGAGAGCTGCCCCCCCCCTTGATGATGAGGGGCAATTGATTCTGATTCCAGAGCAAATCCTAGAGGTGTGAGAGCGAAAAATGTGGAACAATATCATTAGAGACTACTTGGTTCAATGGAAAGATCTGCTTATAGAGGAGGCCACTTGGGAGACAGAACAGGTATTACAGCACCCAGCTTTACAGTTGCTTGAGGACAAGCAAATTCGAGCAGGGAAGACTGTAATGTCCTCTTTTGCCTAGGAATTGAGGACCAACCCGCTAACCTATATGATTCCTGTGGGTTGGGGCGGGTACTGATAGTCAGGGAATCACCTGAAGATTGATGCCATCTACAGAAGATCTAGGGCATCAATATTATATCACCATTGGGTCGAAGAGGGCCACTAGAGCCAAAGGCCACCTGCATGCATGGAATTTGAGCATTATTTAATGATGCATGCACCCAATTAAGTCTCCATGTGCATGCATGCAATTCAATTGCAAATTAGAAGTTAAACTGACCTAATTAGGTCAAAAGTTAGGATTTTCGTAGTTGAAGGTTAAAAAAGAAAGATAAAGTGAATGGAGAAGATACTTATGTGATAATTGGTTTGTGGAGTCGAATTGGAGAGCTCGGCGAGCTAATTTGGGGTTGAGTGCATGCTCATCTAACTGGTGTATTTCGGCAGTGAAAACTATCTTCCCTAGTTCATCATTAGGTTGGATCATATAGGTTCAGCACTAGTTCATCATCAGGTTACATTCAGCAGTTATTTCGTGAGGTTGATTATTCATCCAGCCAGAGGGTTTCACTATCACACCATGTCACCGTGATCAAAGACAAAGAAAGCACATCATCTAGGCTCCCAGCAGCAGCTTATTTATTTGAGCTATATACGGGTATGTACATGCATTGATTTCTCCTATTTTATAGCATCTCCGTATTTTTATAGGGAAAATATTTGCATGCAACGACATGCATGCAAAGTTTGGGGTTTTCTTTCCTATTATATCAGTTTGGGATATTACACAGAGTTCTATTAAAGAAAAATTCAAGCTCATTCACAGATTTTGGTTGATGTGTTTATTGGTCTATGCTTATGTGAGCATTTCTTTGTGAGTGATGTGCCTCAAACACTTGGGAGATGAGCCCCAGACCTTCCCTTCCCCACTCCTTCATTTATATTCTCTTCTATTTGAAGGTATGGAGCACTTGAGGTTAATATATTGAATTCCTATCAGAAATATGTTTCATCCTCCATCACGTTCAGCTCGATCTCCAGTGAATCACATGCTTCACCTACGCTCTTAGCCCTTCTCTGGTCATATTTTGGGCCTCCTACCCACCATTTTGGAGTCTCCTTATGTAATGGTCAGTCTATCCAATTCTCTCTAATTTATAACAAATGAGAAATATTTCATTTATATTTATTAGGTCGAAATAATTCTGTCCCTGAAGTTTACCTTCTCAGTTTCACATAAAAATATCGATTTGTCATTGTAATGGGGGAATTGATCAATCTAGTGCAATAAGGAATACACAAAGGTTATGGTAATGATTTTAAGGGTTTTATATGTTCATTGAAGTGGTATTAGTCTCTCTCATACTTCATATGCAGCACTAAAGTCAATCTGTTATGAATTCTCTGCTTTATTTTGCACCCTAGCTAGAATGCTATTTTTAAATGACCAGTTTTACCATTTATGCTATAAAATGAGTTATGTCCACTCAAATTCAGTTCTGTAAGTTCCTGTGGATCACTGACAGGCACACATTCCCGTACAAAAATCTATATCATATTTTAGTTGGGGTTGTATAATCATTTGGGATCCTCCATTGCGTAGGGTCTCACTAGGCAAAAATTGCCTGCAATTGATAATTATTCCCTAAACCTTCCATACAAATCCATATATGTTACAAAATATCCCAAATAATATTTTCTACTATATTAATGCATGATAACACATCTTCACTTTTCCCCAAGCCCCTGGTCGGAAGAGCGAAAGGAATTTCCCGAGTTTCACGGTTGGGTGACCCAGAAGCGTGGGAGTAGGTTTCCGCGTAGAGGACTATGAAACCTAAATGGTACCAGATAGAAATGTTTTAGGGGAAAATAATTCAATATTTTTAACTTAATCTTGTTTTCTTCCCATTTCCTACTCCCATGTCTGCAAATTTCCCCAGCAAAACACCTTGATTTTCCTAGTCTGAAGATGCACTGAGTGGTTATAATTCAATATCAAACATTTCAATTTAATTTGCAGCATTAGTTAGTGTTCAGGTATTCATATCAGACTTGGGACATTACATATTCATTCCCCTATTGACTAACCCTTCTTCCACAAAATTTTCACCCAGTTAAGATAACTGGGTAGAATGCCTAGATCCCACTGCCTCCTCTAGCAAAGTTCTAAATTATCCTACCAATTTTGGAAAGTTGTCATTCCAAGAAATGCCAAGGACCCAATGTCTCAATTGCATCCTCCAAAATATCACAATGAACTGAAAGAATATGTCAGGATTCCAAAATAAACATCTTTTAGACTCTCCCACCAAGCATGGAACTTCTCAATGTGGGGCAAAATCATATTTAGCCTCTCCAAAATATGAAAATCCATGTGCAAGCTATCAATGAAACTCACATCACTGTTGCTATCAAGATACAGGTGGTTATCCCATGTCCCTCCATGTATAATGAGGGAATTATATAGCAGTCATACATGTTCATGCCACTGCTCACAAACTTTTTTTGATGTGTCTAATGAACCTCCATCGATGCAAACAAGATGTTTAACATATGGGGCACACATCTCAATCATGTGTCTATCCACCCAATCAATGGATGAACAAACTCTCATGATTATTGATCCAGGTGGGAATAATTCAGCTACTACTGGTGCACTTATCAAACCACGGGATTGACCATCAATCCATTAATTGAAAGAGTTGAAGTCTTATGCTCCTCTTGTGGCACCAACAAAAAAATCCTTTCACCCAATTTTCATCCCCACATGATGTGGCTGAAATAGAAGTGTGGGGTGAAGAAATGCGAACCAACTCTCTGCAATACTCATCCACCAAGCTAATGGATGCACAACTTCCTCCATTTTTTGGCTCATTGAAAGTGTGATCATGTGCCTCCCTCAAAACTGTGCAACAATCTTCTAAGGACAATTCATAATCTCTCTGGTGATGAACAAGTGCTTGGTCCTCGTTTTTATTCACCTGAAACTACTCAAGAACAAGAAAATAAAAAAGAACCTCATGTGCATGTGTATGGGAGGTATCTAATGGATGCAAAATAAGTCTTTGTTGTTTCTCACCTGTTAGGACAATGACATTTATAAAAAAAAATTATCGCATAAAAAAAAGAAAAAAAAATTACCTCCCAAAGTCTTCATTTCAATAATGTCTCTATCCACCCAATCAATGGATGAATATGGACTTTTATTTGTTGATCCATATGGAATGTGATCATCCACCTCCTTTAAAGAAGAATCTACTGCCCATAAGGATAGTTCATGAGGTTTCCCCTTAAAGGTATGCATGTCAACCAACCCTCTATAGATGCAGGGAAAATGTGTGCACCCATGGACCTCCATCTTAGTGATGTACTTGTCTATCCAATTGTAGTGGGGATTTCTCCCCTACCACGTGCAAAATCACCTACCTTAGATCATACAGATATAAGGGTAGAGTTCATGGTGCAAGGGATATCTCAACCTTGACTTAAAAAAAGTAATAACATAATATTTTTGCAATTTTATATTTTTTCTCAATAATAAAAGAAAAGAACAAGCATACCTTTAAATTGGGCCATTGCAACCGTTTGAGGAAATGGTCCGTAGGCTCCCAAGATCCTGGTATCTGATCTTCTTCACTAGTGGTTTTCAAATGGAAATGGATTAAGGAGGGTATGGAGCAAGCTCAACATACACCATGGAATGATATGGAAAAAGTATGTGAATGATTGATAAAAAATTGTGACTAAAAGTTGGGACGAAAAGTGTTTTTGGGGAGACCTTCACAATGTATTTATAGGATGATCAAAAGGCTTTGTTTCCCATGTTATTTTTCGATGGTTTTTGACCATTTATCATTTTAGGGTTTTTAGGTCCTTTTTGGAGACAATGGGGTTATTCTGCAATAAATTCCCATCTTCCCTATATTTATGAGGGAAGCAATAATAATTTTTTCGATCAATTTTAATGGAATTTAATTGTGAAGATCAAAATGGAGGGAATAATGGTGGGACTATGATGTATAATTATGGTTTGGACCGTATAGAGCTATGTGGAAAATGTTTGGTGTTAACAGAATTCCCCTGATGTGTGAGGGAAAGAGTTCATCATATGGCCGATAGACATCATAGGATCAAGGGAGAAATGGTTGGAAACGGTGGAGAAAGCAGAGAGGACTGCGGAGGAGTGGAGTTTCCTCATTCGAACTGTAGTGGATTTTGATTTGTATTACTTCTGAAAAATGGATGAGGTACATATAGTCTGAGACATATATATGGATGAGGTGGGCATACCCATGATCATATCAATGTCTCAATATACAAATGGGGATCAAGGCTCAAATAATGGGAGTTGATCAATACCTACAGATGGAAGTAAATAATGATGGCCTCAATGGGAGGCTGAATTCAAATTTAGATACAAAGAACTGGTACCTAGAAACAATGGCATTTTCTTGGAATGCAATATCACGGTAACTGATGCTCTTCTAAATATGAAGGTGTACACAACTGTATGGACTCAATGACTGAGAGTTAGAATCTCTGAGGTAAAATAATTAGCATCGGATACTATATATACACAGAAGCATGACGCTGAGGGGATTTCAATCATTATCCCCAATGCATCCTGGAGATCACAATGGACATGAAACTGTATGGGTACCAAATAGACTCACCAATGTGCTAGAGGTGGGTGAAAACCCAAGTCTATGACCAAATAATGAAGGAACCAATACCCTGTATGAATCTCAATGGTGCGATACTAGAATTGAAGTTGAGCACATGAGACACAACCAACCCAAAAGGCACTAAGGAATCCTTTCAAGTGGTCCAAGGAACTCATCAATGAGGTGGATGAAACTCATATACAAGGACCTCTGGGTATATCCTCTGGAATAGATGTGTTGATGTCGACAGAGGGAGACCTGCAACTACTAAGGCAATGAGGTTTTTATTGTTAGAAGCACAAGTAGCACAAAGAAGGGATAGACGTATGCTCAGTAAGATACCGTCTCGTGGATTTTTGTCGATATCAAGACAGTAAATGCTCAATGGTGTTTTCATGTTTAGAGAGTCTGAAAACATGAAGAAGACTCCAATGGGATCTTTTTTTCATACAGTAGTCTCCCAAGTATGAAAAAGGATAAAAGTGTACAAAGGAGAGCTCTCCCAACCAACAGGGGCAGAGAGACTTATTTTTCATAGGTATTCCAACCATGCCAAAAAAGTTTAAACCTATACTAGTTGGACGGTCATTCAAATACTTTTACAATCATGAATGAAACTAATTTTGTTCGAAGATCTTTTCTTTTTGAGAGGGTTGGAAAAGAACTTAAATAAAACCCATAGTGATATTTTTCATAAGTTACATTCTCAATATCCAAAAAATCATAAAAGGATACAAGGGGAACCGTTCCTAACTAGAAGGTGCTAAGGTGTTCCTTTTCTTTAATAAGTCTACGTAGTTTCAAAAAGTGGATAAACGAGGACACATAGACGCCCTTTCAAATACTTTAACAGTGTGAAAGGAAGCAACCGTGCTCGGTAATATTTTCATTCTTTAAGGAGTCAGGAAATAGCTTAACAGAAACTCCATAATTGTTAGTCAAGAAAGGAGGAAGAGTTTGATGAACCAAAAGGGGTGATGTTGGAATCATGGCTAACAGGGAGAAAAAATAATAGTGGAACACTGGTGGGGCCTTGTTGCAGGACGGTGAATGGTGGTAAAACAACACAGAGTTTGCAGTATGGATGGAGAGGATGGATCGTGAACATGCCAATACAAAAGGGGTTCAACTTTCCTGGTGGCAAAAAAATTGAGGTAAGTCTAGAAAATGGACCAAAAAAAGATAGGGATACCATCAGACATGAGTCCCATAGGTGGACAAATGGAAGAAAACCGAAACCGACGATGCGAACGACATGAAAAATGGACACTTGATGACTATGTGGGACACACAAGAAGGAGTTGACCAAATGAAGGCCTATAAACAAGGGGGGCCACATGAAACATGCTATTTTAATTGTTTAGTGTTGAGTTGGAGTGGAGAGACCCAGAGCAAAGTTATTGATTTCTTCCGATTGGACTGGTGGTTTCGTGATCTGTGAGTTGCAGGTAAGAGCTCTCACTCAGCCCATCATTTTTCAGTGGTTTATTTTTCTCTTGTTCTCATTCTTGGGGCCTCGATCGAGCCTAAAGGGTTCACGAGGCTGAGTCACACTTTTCGAGGGAAAAGGCACAACCCAAATCACACATATCAGGTAGACAAACACGACCCGGTTGCACCTGTCAGGGAGACATGTACGACCCGGGTCGCACCTATTCCAAAGATAGACGCGACCCAAGTTGCACCTGTCAAGCGTTTTTGCTCGACCTGGGTTGCGTAAAAAGTCTTGACTACAAGGACCTAGAACAAAATGGAAAATTTTGTTGAATTGGGCCTGACGAGTACATGTTTGATGTGCAGGATTCCTTGATTTGGATGGTGAGAGAGAGAGACATTGGAGACCTCGGAGATGAGGTGGAGGATAATGGTTTAGTGCAGGATACACTCTCCTAGTGTGTGTTGTTGAAGTTTTTCCAAAACCTTTTGTTGCGCTCAACAAAGTTATTGTTGAACAAGATGGTGCACTCCTAGGATAGACATGTCGAGTGCTTCATCATACAGGGCGAGCAGCTGAAGATCACCCTTCGAGACGTGTATTTTATGACTAGCCTCCACTGCTGGGCGCTATCGGCGATATCTCACCGAAACTCCCAAGGGGGGTGTTGATGGATGACTTGTTTTCCCAGATTGCTATGTCACGGCATATGTCCATGCATCATACATATTGGTGTGTGACATCGAGAGTTTGGAGACTCGTGCAGTGGCAGTGACGGTGCTGTGGACACTAGGATAGAAAGGTCCTCACAAGATCTCGGGAAACCAGTTACTGATGGTCGAAAGTGTGCTGAGGGGAACCTACTATGGGTGGGACCATATGTATTTGATAGTGGTTTGGTGTGGGATGAATCAGGCTAGCTTGGTGGATGGATATTTCTGCTTCCCATCATTTTTGTGCTCATTATTCTTTGAGTGAATACCAACACTGCAACCACATCTAGCGATGTGCAACAGGGGACATTGAAAGCCTCATATGAGGAGATGGTGCTAGATAATGATCATTGAGGGAGGTGGGTTGGTAGGTCATTTCTTCACCTGGGATATTTTTCACAGTGGTGATAGCTTCCGATACTTATAGAGGACTATCCATACACTGGGATGGACTACCGGAGATATTTGGAGATGCCTTGACCTCCTGGATAGGTATGGGGACCTGACGGTATATATACATGACTCTTTGTGGTTTCATTCATATATTGTTACTATAATAGTGGTATCTAGATAATACATGTGATAGATATTGATGACATACTATGTGCATGTACAGACGTGGTACCACACCCTACCGCGAGATTCCAACGATGCAAGGGCATGGTGGACAGGTTATATCCACCCGCACAGGGGAAGAGGAGGTGATAGAGTGCTATGTTAGACTCACCGTGGATGGATGTGGAGAGGCTATTGGAGGGGATCACTGACGATGGGTGGCAGTACCTAGATGACGATCTGATTGTTGCATGCTACAGAGCTCCTCTGGAGTGGATCTCTTTGGTGAGGAGGTTCATGGTTGTTGTTGAGTATGTCAGAGCAGCGACACAGGGAGATGTGTAGATGGAGGAGGAGAGATCAAATGGGGAGGAGGACACTGAGTGAGAGGAGGGTGACTTGAACTAGTAGTGTGTGATACTTCCTCCAAGGAATTTGATCATGGGGATTTTTGTATGATATGTATGATCAAACGAGAAAGCATGTGGAGATTCTATTTTTCTATTGAATATGATGATGTGATATGAATGCACGTGGATGCATGTTTTTGTATTTTTATGGGATTTTATGAGTCTCTTGTGATGATGATGACTATGTCTATATGATGTATATGACATATGTATGCATGACTATATGATGATGCATGATGCATTTTATTTCCTACATGCAATGATTGATGTGTCACTCTAGAACGTCATTATCCATTTGGTTCGTTGCACTATTGAGACTTTTGGGAACATGCGTGAATGAAATTGATTCGAAATGGATAACCGAGTGTCTATTGTGCAGGAAATTTCTAAAGAGCCAGTAATCATGTACCAGTAGCAATTATTCAACTGGACGCCAAGTAGATAGGATTCTAGGAAGACATGTTAGGAGACTAGCAACACTGTCATACTCATCCTGGTTGTTGGTGGAAATACCAACACACATTCAGTCGATATGGATCAACTCATGTGACGGGGAATAAATGACCCATGTAGCCGAGGTGAGATTAGGAGAACATCTACGTGCACCATCAGTGAAACCAACATAGGATGGAAATTTAGGATCCATCTAGAACAAATAAGGAAACAAACTGTGAGACTCGTGGTAAAAATGATGCAAAACAAGAAATAAAAACTGTGATACAAGGGTATTCATGTTGGTTGACTTAGAAATAGAATCTCTTGAGGTAGATCCCATTGTGGGGATTCTTCAAGAGGCAACTATCAAAGTTAGCAAGGAGATATCCCCCCTTTTCGAGGAATCAATCAATGACATAAGGGACATACCACATGGATTTAAGCTTCCCCTTTCTAGTCTTATCATGTGCTTTGTCATAGATGAGGACAAGTTACCCCTTGCGAAAGGTGTGGGGGTGGACATGGGAGTCAAAATGGTACTTCAACCGAGTCTTAGCCACTTCGATCATTTGGAGAGCACCATGATGGTACTCATCAATTTTTTCAAGCATAGATAGCCATTTTTCCAATGGTGAAGTATCAGGTACAAGCTCGACGGCAAGGAGAAGTGATGGAATCTGGATTTCAATGGGAAGAATTGACTTCACACCATGGACTAAATGAAATGGAGTAAAACTGGTGGAAGTTTTAAGGATCTCTTCATCATTGTGAAAGTGGCACCTGGATAGATCGAAGGGATCTTCCATAGATGAGGAGGGGGAATGACTACAGGAAGTAGAGATCGTATAAATGGTGTTAGTGATGTCCAAGGAAGAGGTTGGCGAGGGGATCTCCTCAATGACAGTGATTTCAGACTCACAAGAGTTCTTGCAAAGGTCACTGAGCAGATACTGGTACTTGGGAAAGTTGGGAAAATGATGGGAATAATGACCATATAGGGAACAAACTGTACACGAGTGGTTGGTTTGTATAGATTTGTTCTTAATTGTAGGTATGGTTGGTACGTTGACAACTGGAGTGTCATCGGTCTCGACTACTGTGCGCATGTGGTGTGAAAGAATGGAAAATCAGGACAATTTTGTGTCGCATGGCTGAGGACATCACATCAATAATAAGTAGGAGGAAGATGTGGCTCTATTGAGGATTTTGGTGCCTTTCCCCTAGTCTTCGTGGGAGGAGGGGGGGGGAAGGAGTAGCTAAAGAAGAAGTCGGTTGTGTACCAGAAGGTGGGAGTGACATCGTCTCAATAGGTTGTACTAGTTTCAACACAATCTGTGGCGTCGGTGTGGGGGTGGGTGGACCAAGGTACCATACTGCAATACCCAAAGTGAATCTTGGAAGGTTGAGAGTAGCCATGACTAGTTTACTCACAATTCCAGAAGGTGGAAAGAGGAAGGGGATTGTGTGTACGGGGAATGAACCCCAATATTTCCTTGGGGTATATGGTTGTGATTGTGGTTGAAATTGCGAGGAGGTCAGATTGTTACCGCATGTGATAGTGCACAAATACGATATGTTAGTCGTCGAATGGATAGGTGGGAGGGGAAAAAAGGTGTATGTCAAAGGTAAATACGCCTAAAGTAATGAAAAGCATGGATGGAATGGATACGTTGTCGATGGTGGTGTCAATAGTAGGGAGGACATGCTTAGGGGTGGCCAGTCCTTTAGGATCGTAATACATCTATTGGTTGATAGCCACGATCTTCCCATCATGGGGGAACATCAAGAGTCGAAAGATGATAGAAGCAACGACTTTCATTGCATACATGTAACTACGCCCAAGGAGGATATTGTAATCGAGTTGGGAATTGACAACCACAATGTCAGTGAACACGGTTTTTCAGCTAACTCAATGGGGACATTCGGGAGAACTCCTTGTGGTTGAGCAACACAATTGTCATAAGCACGAAGGGCGGTGGTTTAAGGTTGAAGGGTTGGGGATCCGAGTTTCTACCAAACAAAGGTTGACATAATGCAAGTGGATTCCCCCTCATCGATGATGCATCAATGAATGACCAAATTCCAAATAGTGACCGAAACCTTGAAGGCTATGGATGATGGCATCTAGGGTTTTCCTTGATCCAATTCAAAATTGATCAACCTAGAATCAGAGGGGTCAACAACACCTAACGCGGATAACAAAGCTTTGCATTGCAAAGGAAAATTTCTAAGGACTTAAATAGCGGACATGGCAGAGGGAGACTGGGCCAAGTCATCGTGATATTGTAACTAAGAGAGGCTCTAGCCGTGGGGTTTTTCGTGACATGACACAAAGGGAATGGGGGAATTTGGCAGTCTCATCCATGGGGGGTCTCGAAAAATGTAAGGACATATAAAGAGAAGTGTAGGTAGATGTCATGGAGGGATTAATTATTTCCATGGTTGATCCATATTGGTTTCGTCGAGTCTGTAAGTTGGTATTAGATGACAATGTTATAAGGTGATGGACACCAGTATCAATGGGTTGAGTTGTAGAATGGTTATGGTATTTTCTGGTACCAAGGTTTGGATTATAACCATTCCTTGATTCGGTAATGAGTTCTGCAGCATGATAGGTGGAGGACCTTTTGGTGTTGGGTTTGGTTATGTCGGAGTAGCAGCATTGGGGTCACATTGATTGTTGGCTTTTAACAAGTGGTGGACTCGATTCATATGGGGGCACTAATGTGTATAATGGTCGTAAGTATAAAAAATGGTACAAGGATGGCTAGTATGCAATTGAGGGTTCTTCCCAGGTCGAGGTGGACATTAGGGGTTATGTGTAGGGGGATTGGATCCATTGTTATTTGGAGGGTTGGGTTGTTGTCCACCTCCTTGAGGTTGGTTGTTTCCCCGGTTCCTACATCTCTGTCATCTTCCCTTCCCTTGTTGGTTATTGGGGGTGGGTTGATTAGGGAGGTTTTGTTGAGTGTAGACTTGTCCTTAAGGAACATGAGGAGTTGGGGGCCTAGCAGGTGTAGGTTGCACAAGTGGTGGGTAGTAGGTAGGAGTAGCTAGAGGGGATGAAAACCCTACCAGAGGGCCATTACATGCAGGTGTCAGACAATTTGGTCCATTAAAGTGAGGAATGGATGTGGGAGACAACTATGAACTTGTGGCTCCATACTAAGCCACTACGCATGAAAAATCAGGGGTGTATCCAGGTTGGGAAACAATATGGGTGTTACCATAGTGAGTAGGCATCGAAGGAGAGGCCATGTACAGGTGGGGGTGCTATGTGATAGAGCCGATTATGCCATCAACAACATGGGATGCCCCTGACATGTCATGCCATGAGGAGCCAGCACAAGGAGCATCAGGTATGATGGTATAAAAATAACCGAATTGGGTGTAGATAAGGTCAAACTGTTGTGCTTTGAGGATTTCTTTTTCATCAATTTGTGGGTGCTCGGATGCAACATCTTTGGAGATAGGGGGATTAAGGTTGTAATAAACCAATCAAGGAAAATCCTGTCATCTAACTGGAATTTACAGAAGCTACAATGATGATGCCACTCATGGAAATGATCTGTGATATGGGTAGCAATGTTCGGTCTACGAGATAATAGGATTTCCATGCCCTCATCGCAATGAACATGTAGCTAGAAGTACTGGAGAAACATCGAGGCTAATAAGGAAAAATCAAGATAAGTAGCATCGGGCATATCAATGTACCATTTGGCTACAAACCTAGTGAGTGTGCTATGGAATAACCGCAAGTGGATAGAGTCGTCCACTATGTTGTTGGAGGAAAACCATAAGAGGAAGGACATAATGTGGTTCTAGGGGTCTTCTCCTACATTCCCCTCATACTTAGGGATGTTCCATGGGATTTTGGTGGGCATGGGAGGACACAATGGTTCATGATGGATGGAGTAATTCGTCAACTGCACCAAATCATACAAGTTGATAATAGACATGAATGGTATACTATGACCTAAACTAGATATGGGAGGACCAACAATGGTGTTGGTCCCGGTGGGCATGTAGTTGTCGCATGTAAAGGGGGGTTGGTAGGGATGAATTTCGAAAGGAGCAGTAATTGGAATGGTGGTAAAATTCCAATTCCCTCATGCATAAATGAAGGTATGGTGTGAACAATGGTGGATCGAGTGGGGCCACCACTAGTGGGTAGTAGACCAGCAGCAATGTATGTGGTGGTGAGGGGCCCACTAGGACCAGGACCTATAGGTCCGGTATAAGGGATACCCGATATGACCAATGGAGCAGTCACAAGTCCACTATCAACCATTCCCTCCTGGAAGGGGTTGGGAGGTGCACTATCCATGGGGATAGATGGGGTAGTGAATAAGGTAGGTTAGGATTGATATGAATCTAAACCAGACTCAGATGCAGTGTATGGCTCTAACGATGGGGAACGATGCCGAATATGGATCTGATAATGATGGTTCAAGGAACCGATCTAAGGGGTATTCCCCCTACGTCTATGGGAGTAGTGTGGTGGGGAAATGATGATTGTTGGTGTGCTATATGATGAATGAAGTCTCAAAGGTGTCAACCACAAGCTCAAAATTTGAACTACAACCGAGTGTGCAGAAGGAGAGTTGATAAATAATGGCACATAGGACAAAATTCAAGCTCTAAAACCAAACTGCAACAATGTGTCACAACAAGTTAGTCTACAACAAAGTGTCTAGAAAGACAAAAAGCAACACTACCTATGAAGAAAATAACGCACTAACCTATGTGGTATAAGTGCAAGAAAGTTCCTAGCTACAAGATGGAATCCCCTCACAAATCGTATCCTCTATTGGGTATTCAAATCCACAGTCAAATAATACAAAATGGAAGAATTAAAGGCTAAGAAAATCCCACTACCGACAGCGACCTCGGGTAAAAGAGACCTAAAATACTAGAAACTAGGATACCTCTTTCAAGACACGTTCAAGATGGTTTCCTAGCGCTTAATCCCTTTTTTCCTCGATGCATGATATGGTCCTTGGCATGCACGAGGATGACTATGAAGGGTTATCCTTTGGTACAAAATGGAGTGTGGTATTGCACCCTGACTTTCAGAACCCCTTCGTTGCGACTTAACCCCACAGAGTGGGATGCCCCCCGATAAATTGGTCGTGACCGTGTCAACAGATACTAGATTATTCTAGTTCCCTGGAAGACAACAACTATATATCAGATGTAAGTGACAAATGGGTGTTATTTGGATGCCTATCCCCAGTGTCCTAACTTAACTACAATATTGTTTTGGTCCTCAAACGAGGTTACAATGTTGGTTGAGTTAAGTTCAATTTTAGGCTCAGCTTGGGGTCATGAACCAAGAATTTTACTTTAAGGTGTGTGATGTGTGCAAAAGTGAAGCGTAATATCTAAACCTTGACGCTATCATGCTAGAGACGCATATGCTGAAAAAATAATGAACAATAAATGAAAGTAAATATTTTTCAATCACTAACAACTAATCCTTCCATTTAACAAAATATACACCAGTAAATGAACACATAAGGAACTAAAAAGGATGTAAAAAAATCATGGGTGGGTATCAACTACCAAGCTTTACTAGGATGGGTGCACATACAAGGAAAAGAGGACCACAAAACAAACCATGGGGCTATAAGCAATCAAATTTGGAAGGAAACAACCAGGGAAGCGATAGAACACAGACAAGGGGTTTGGAAGGGGTCTCAAAAAACCTAAAAGAGTTGGACAAACTGCAAGTTGTAACTATGGGAGAAACAGGTGCGCTTAAGGTCGGACAAAAATGTAAAAAACTTGCGACCGAGATGAAAAATAAACATATAAATTCAGGTCACACTAAACTAGGTCACAGTAGCAACCGTGATCGCTCAAGAATCCTGGATAAGTGCAATATAGAGTTTTTGTCCGGGTCACAGTTATCATGGCAAAAGGCGTGACCTAGGTCATGCTTATCAGGAAAAAAACTACGACCTAGGTCACATCTTTCTGTCGGATAGGTGTGATCTGAGCGTAGTTGAAGGGTTTTTAAGGAAAAAAATGTCGGCTAGGGATGGGGGGCAAGCACTGTGACAGGAATGGTTTGGATATACTGCAGTGGGGTCAAATCTATGATGATAGAGGGTACCCAAGTATAACAAACCAGCAAAAATAGAGATCCAGGGGGATCAAGCCAGTGGAGTAGCCAAAACTATAGTGGGGATTTCTCCCCTACTACATGCAAAATCACCTACCTTAGATCAGTCGAATATAAGGGTAGTGTTCATTGTGCAAGGGATATCTCAACCTTGACTTACAACAAGTAATAACAAAATATTTTTGAAATTTTATATTTTTTCTCTAACTAATAAAACAAAAGAACAATCATACCTTTAAATTGGGCCACTGCAGCAGCTTGAGGAAATGGTCCGTAGGGTCCCACGATCCTGGTGTCTGATCTTCTTCACCAGTGGTTTTCAAAGGAAAATGGATCAAGGAGGGTATGTAGAAATCTCAACATACATCATGGGATGATATGGAAAAAGTATGGGAATGGTTGATTAAAAAGTGTGACTAAAAGTTGGGAACAAAAGTGTTTTTGGGGAGACCTTCACAATGTATCTATAGGATGATCCAAGACTTTGTTTCCCATGGTATTTTTCCATGGTTTTTGACCCATTCTCATTTTAGGTTTTTTTGGTCCTTTTTGGAGAGAGTGGGTTTATGCTACAATAAATGCCCATCTTCCCTGTATTTATGAGGGAAGGAATAATAAATTTTTGGACTTATTTTGGTGGAATTTAATTATGAAGGTCAAAATAAAGGGGATAATGGTGGACTATGATGTATAATTATGGATTGGACCACAGAAATATGTGTAGACAATTTTTGTTGTTAAAACTAATCCATGGACAAATAATTACCTTGACTTGCACATATGACTGGTATGTCTTCTTGAATGTATTGTTGCAAAAATTCAAATGTTTGGCCAAGCTATTCTATGGCATATCCTTTCACCAACACGTGCAAATCAAAACTTTCTTCATGTCCATCCTCCACATGAAGTTGCTCCATCATACCTGATGCATTTCCTTCCATGAAAGATTAAAGGTGTGGTACATTCGACTCCTTTTTAAGTTGATATAATTAAAACTTTGACTCATGAATACCCTTTTGGGTTCTCTCCAAAGAGACATATGCAGCCTCCAATTCATTACCAAACACTTCTCCTTCACATTCCTCCCTTCTTAGTGCATGATGGTATATTTTGGTTACATCATGAAGATGATTTCTATCTGAGAGAAAATTCATGTAGCTTTCCTTCATCTTATCCATGAATTCTTTGAGAGTTTCAAAATATCCCAAGAAATATTATGCTTCCGAATCCTTCTTTTGAAGCTCTCTGACAACTTCTTGACACCAAGGCATTGGCATGAACAACAAGCTCCTTTGTTTCTATGATCTTCTCTTCACCCTCCTTTAGTGTCCCACCCAAATGGTGTGGTTCACCAAGAATATTCTTTAAAAAATGATCTTCTTCTTTGAGGTCCATTGAAATATCCAAATATGATTTATATGATTCATTTTCTCCCAAATCCTAATGTGGTTGAGAATAGTCTAACATTTTGGCCTCATCATCCTTTTCTTCAGTTGCTACAAGGTTTTCATGATCATGGAGATTTGTTCTTGTAGAAACTTCTTCTAGTGAAATCTCTATGTCACCAACATAAAGAGGTCAACATCCATCAATACGTATCCCACTAAAACTTGAGCACCCATCAATAGGTACTCTTTCAACCATGTTCAGAGTGTTACTCATTTCTATGGATTGTTCTTATACATCACTGGTGGTAGGGTCAAGTGAATGAACACCCTTCTCTTTTGTTGCACAATCCTCACTTGTAAGGATTTAAGCTATGTCGTCTGATGGCTGCAATGAAAATATCATTTTCTTGAACCTAATGTTTACTTCCTTCTTTCGATCAACTTCATCATGATACAAGGGAATACGAAATTCTGAACTGTGTTCATTCCTTTGCATCATATTTTTCTCTTCATGTGGTGGAGCTGTGGTAGCATGATCTTTTGCCAAATCTTCTTATTCGCATCCAACTGATGTATGCTTGTGTCATGCTTCATTGTGAATCCGAAATGATGATTTTAGATTTAATATATTCCCCTCTTTTGGATATGATCCACAAGATGTCTTGCCATCATTAACAACATCATCATCATTGCTTTGGTTGGGTATGTGTTATATTATTTGCATGTGCGTATGGAGGGGAGGTGCGCATGTCAGCGTTGCAGCTTGGCGATCCCAAAATCACCTTTGACGGAAACAGCTTGGTGATCCCGGAACCCTTGTTTGAGTCCTTTGGAACATTGGAAGAATTTGTTTGGAGAACCATGGATTTATACCAGCATAGATCCAAATCCTAGGCTCTATCAAGCACCGAGAGGGATCAAATCTCTCGAGGTGCAAAAATATTCTTAGGTATTGCACTCAATGAACTATCAACTTTGGTGTGTCCTATATATAGCCATTGATTTGATTCAAACCAAAAGACACATCTTTTTATTTAAGGTCCACATATAATATTTAATATTATTTATGGCCGACATGTAATATTTATTATTTTTATTTATTTTGTTACTAAAGAACATTACAACTTTTCCCCATACATGGTTTTAAAACCATATGCAAGGCCCTCCTACAACCATGGGATGTTTAGGAGAGTTTACAAATGGTCTTAAAACCATTTGCAAGGCCCTCCTAAACCATGTACAATAAAACCATGGGTTGTTTAGGAGGCCTTGCACATGGTTTTAAAACCATGTGCAAGGCCCTCCTAAACCATGTACAATAAAACCATGGGTTGTTTAGGAGGCCTTGCACATGGTTTTAAAACCATGTGCAAGGCCCTCCTAAACCATGGACAATAAAACCATGGGTTGTTTAGAAGGCCTTGCACATGGTTTTAAATGTGCAAGGCCAACATTTTTTTCGGATAATTCAATTTATTGTTTTTTATTATTTTGTTATGTGGGAACATTACAACATCTCCCCCTGTGTTTTTTTTGTGACCCACAATTTTTTGTGGATAATTAAACTTTTACTTTTTTATTGTTTTGTTAAGTAGGAAGATTACAACATCTCCCCCATATTAGGGTTTTTTTTCTAGCTGTCATTTATTTTGGCCTATAATTAAAATTTTTAATTTTTATTAATAAAAATAACGTTACATAATGTTATGTAACGTTACAAGATCTCCCCCATACTGAGTTGTAGAGCGCCTCTCGGCACAACAACAAAGCAAGAAGACTTAATACATGCCATGATCCAATCATTTAAAGATAATGGAAGCCCAATATAAAGAAAAAAAAATCTTAGAAAGGTTAATTCACCTCGTGACATGCCTTAACTAAATCTGTTTTAAGAATATGAGCATCCTTTTTTTTTACTTCATTGAATGGAGCATTACCGAGTAATTCCAATGGCGTCATGAATTTTCCTATTAGCCAAAACTCCAAATCATTCCTTGGAAATTACCTCCTCTAGTTTAGTCTTGAGTCTATTAGATATGATTTTGGCTATTTATAGATTTTATGTCTATTTATAGTTGTTTGTGGCTATTTTTAGAACTTGTCTAAAAATATGTAACTTAATCTCGGTTAAGGGATTGGAGTCTTTTTCTAATCTGGGTTAAGGGATTAGGGTATTTGGATGTTGCAGAATACCTATATTTTGTATTGTGAGGATTTCATAATGTAATGAACAGAAAATAGGAGGTGTGGCTCCAAGGTTTTCTGTTTTTCCCGATTAAGGGTTTCCAGTGTAAATCTTTGTGTTTATGTGTGAATGATGTGTTTTGATCTCTATTTTGCTTAAAATAATATGTATGATTTGCTTCTTTGCACAGGTTTAAAACTTACATGTGGTATCAGAGCTCAATTTTGGCATCAAGGGGATTCCTTTGCTGCTAAGGGTTCGACACGGTTAATAGATCTCGGGTCTGTGATAAACCTGGGTTTAGTGGGAGATTTGCAGTGTTGATTTGTGCATTGAAAGAGAATGGTGAGCACTTCAAGAATTGATATTGAGAAATTTAACGACCATAATTTTGAGCTATGGAAGCTCAAAATGGAGGATCTTCTGGTAGATCGGGAATAGTGGATTGATGTGGATCCGGGTACGAAACCCACTGCAACATCACAAGATGATTGGGATAAATTAGAAAGAAGGGTGAGGAGTACAATACAATTTTTCTTATCAGAATCTATGTTGTTGAATGTATATGGTGAAGATAGTGCAGTAAAGCTATGGGAAAAACTAGGGAGTTTGTATCGATCAAAATCTTTTGTGAACAAGTTGTTTCTGCAAAAGAAGTTGTTTCACCTCAGAATGGATGAGAATGACACTGTAACAAAGCATTTGAATGTCTACAATACTCTGGTAAGTCAGATAACCTCTGTTGGTGTTAAAATGGATGAAGAAGATAAATGTATTACATTATTGTGTTCTTTTCCAGATTCCTAGGACAACCTAATTATTGCAATAGGTAGTGCTAGCCAAGTGACCTTAAAATTTGATGAAATTGTATCATCCCTACTATCAGAAGAGATGAGGTGAAAAACCATGGACAATCATAGCATGGATGCCTTGTTTGTGAGAGGTCACCCCCAGGAGATAAACAAAAATAAAGGATCTAGGGGGGGATCTAAATCTAAGGGTAGATCTAAATCCCCAAGAAAAGGAATAATGAAGTGTTGGTAATGTGGTAAAGATGGGAACTA
Source organism: Pseudotsuga menziesii (assembly GCA_001517045.1). Taxonomy (NCBI): domain Eukaryota; kingdom Viridiplantae; phylum Streptophyta; class Pinopsida; order Pinales; family Pinaceae; genus Pseudotsuga; species Pseudotsuga menziesii. The sequence goes on along the minus strand of LPNX011002442.1, from coordinate 690,068 downwards.
TAAAAAGGATTGCAGATCTAAGAATGTTGAGAAAGCAAAGGGATATGAGGATACCCCTTCCACAGAGGCGAAGAACTCCTCAGAAGAAGGAGGGGATGTGTACCTAGATTCCACGGGTAATCCTTCAGAACATGATATCTGGTTGATTGACTAAAGTGTGTCATGTCATATGACCCCTCATAGGGAGTAGTTCTGTGAATATGAAAAGTACAATGGAGTAGATGTGTACTTGGGAGATGATTCACCAGCCAATATCATTGTACGTGGTAGAGTCAAGCTAAAAATGAAGGATGGAAGGATTAGAACTTTGCTTGGGGTGCTACACATTCCAAATCTAGCAAGAAACTTAATATCTATCGAAAAGATGGATGTTGCAGGTGTAAAGACCATGTGTGGAGATGGTGGTTGCAAAATGGTTCGAGGATCAATGGTATTGATGAGGGGAGTTCGGTAGGGAACTATGTACAAACTATTGGGAAAAACCATCATTGATGAATGTAACAATTCTGTTGTGCTTGAGGAAGGAGATAAAGATCACAAAACCTTGACTGCATCAGGAGGAAAGACAATGATATGGCATCAAAGATTGGGGCATATCGGATAAAAGGTACTTCGAGCATTACTACATAAAGGTATGGTTGAAGGTATGACTGATTGCACTCTGTATTTTGATTTCTGTGAACATTGCATATATGGAAAACAAAATCGAGTAAGATTTACATCTAGTGCTACAAGAGCAAAAGGAATTCTAGAATTAATACATAGTGATGTGTTTGGACATGTTCCTGTTCCATCATTAGGAAAATCTGTTTATTATGTTTCATTTATAGATGATTTCTCAAGTTACATATGGATTTATTTCCTTCGAAAGAAATCTAAAGTATTTTCCAAGTTTAAAGAATTTAAGGCTCTTGTAGAAAATCAGTCAAAAAAGAAAATAAAGGTGTTGAGGACAGATAATGTTGGAGAGTTCTCCGGGAATAAATTCGAGGATTTTGTAAGAAGTGCGGTATAGCAAGGAAAAATACTACTCCATCCACACCTCAATAGATTGGAGTTTCTGAGAGGATGAATAGGACTTTGATGGAAAAGGTAAGGAGCATGCTAAGCAGTGCTGGGATAGGACAAGAATTCTGGGCAAAAGTAGTGGAGACAACATGTTACTTGGTAAATCAGTCACCCACATCAGCATTGATTGATAAAACTCCACAAGGGGTATGGAATGGTAAGAAACCCTGTATTAAGCATCTGGAATTTTTTGGTTGTGATGCTTATGTACATGTTCCAAAGGACAAAAGGAGCAAGTTGGATAACAAAGTTGACAAGTGTATATTTATTGGCTATAAATATGGTATGAAAGGGTATAAGATTTGGAATCCTATAACTAAGAAGACTGTTTACAGTTGAGATGTTGTGTTTCAAGAGGTCAAAGAAGTCCCCAGATAGGAAGTCAATCCAATGGAAAAGGAACCATAGAAAATAGAGTTTAAGTTAGAAGGTGAAGAATCCGACTCAATAGAAGAAGCGGAATCAGAAGAAGAAGAACTTCATACTCCAGTTTTGAGGAGATCATCTCGAGAGATAAGGAAACCAGAAAGGCATTCCCCTCCTGATTTTCTATCTCATTTTGCTATGTCTATTACTGATGATGATCCTATAAATGTGAAGGAACCTCTTGATTCAGAGGATAGTGATATCTGGAAAAAGGCCATGGATGAAGAAATCGATTCCTTGGACAAAAATGAAGCTTGGAGTCTAGTCCAGTTACCATCTAGGAGAAAATATGTTGGGAGAAAATGGCTATTTAAAAAGAAGTTGAATGCAGAAGGTAAAGTGGATAAGTATAAATCCCGCTTGGTAGCAAAGGGATGTTCTCAGGTAGAGGGGATTGATTTTGGTGAAATATTTTCTCCAGTTGCAAAATTAACTTCTATTAGATGTCTTCTTTCTATTGATGCTTCTTTTGATCTTGAAGTAGAGCAAATGGATGTGAAGATGACGTTCTTACATGGGGATCTGGAAGAATAAATATACATGAAACAACCATAAGGGTTCATAGTAAAGGGAAAGAATGAGTTGGTATGTAAACTAGAGAAGTCCCTTTATGGTATAAAGCAATATCCAAGGATGTGGTACCAAAGTTTGACACATACATACTTGGAGTGGGGTTTGTGAGAAGCAAAGCTGATCACTGTGTATATTCCAAACACATTGGTGATCACTTCATTAACATAGTTATGTATGTTGATGGCATGTTGCTGATTGTAAACACCAAAGATTTTATAAAGGAGGTGAAGTCTCAACTGTCCTCCAAGTTTGATATGAAAGATCTCGATGCTACAAACTTTATTCTAGGAATGGAGATAAGAAGAGCTCGTGCAAACAAAATGATCAGTTTAAATTAAAGAAAATATGTTGAGACGGTATTGTAGAGATTTAACATGCAGGAAATTAAGCTGGTCAAGATTCATATTCCTGTAGGTGTAAAGTTACTATGTAGAGCAGTGTCCCAAGACACAAGAAGAATAATAAGACATGTCACAGGTTCCATATGCCAGTGCAGTTGGTAGTTTGATGTATGCAATGGTCTATACAAGACCAGACATTGCTCATGCAGTGGGAGTTTTGAGCAGATATATGTCAAAACCACGAACGTAGGATTGGAAATTTGTAGAGAGGGTCTTCAAATATTTGTGTGGCACCACAGATTATGCAATATGCTACCAAGGAAGACCTAGACCAAATAGATTAATAAATGTACATGGATTTGTTGATGCAGACTGGGCTGGAGACCTTGATCATAGAAGATCTACAAGTGGGTATGTGTTTAACCTATTTGGAGGAGCTATCAGTTGGATGAGCAAGAGACAAGTTGTAGTTGCACTCTTAACTACGGAAGCTAAATACATGGAATCCACTCATGCAAGCAAAGAAGCTGAGTGGTTGCAAAGATTGTGTTCAGGTATTGGGTTTGTACAGAAAGGTGTAAGGTTAGATTGTGATAGACAAAGTGCAATATTCATGGCAAAGAAACCTGCTTATCATGCTAAGACAAAGCATATTGATGTGCAATATCACTTTGTGAGAGATATGGTTGAAGACAAGAAGGTGTTGTTGGAGAAGGTTGACACAGTGAAAAATGTTGCAGATTCATTAACAAAGTCTGTTAGTACAGAGAAGTTTTCTTGGTGTAGAGAATATATGGGAATTGCTACCTTGAACCTGTGACTTTATCAGTACATCACTCATTGCTATGCAAAGGATACAACAAGTGGGAGAATGTTGGGTATGTGTTATATTCTTTTCATGTGGGTATGGAGGGGAGGTGTGTATGTCATCGCTGCAACTCAACGATTAGGGCATTTGGATGTTGCGGGATACCTATATTTTGTATTATGAGGATTTCATAATGTAATGAAGAGAAAATAGGAGGTGTGGCTCCAAGATTTTCTGGTTTTCCCAGTTAAGGGTTTCCCGATTAAATCTCCGTGTTTATGTGTGAATGATGTGTTGTGATCTCTATTTTTCTTAAAAGAATCTGTATGCTTTGCTTCTCTGCATAGGTTTAAAACTTACATTTTTCTTCTAACTCATACTCCCCTTCATGGAACTTTTCTTCTCCACTACAGTCACTTTGTAGTGACTTCCTCTCCCCATAGTTTTCCTTCATTTTGCAACCCTCATATGTGTGTGGAATATTTTCATCCTCTAATGGATCGTGTGGTTGAAATTATACATGGCTGCTACAAAATCAGAACTCTTATCATACATGTGATTGATAGTTTCCTCTTCATCTCTTTTGGCTCCATGTAGGAAACATCTAGTTCCCACTTTTTTGAACACTGCGATCCTTTCCATGCTTGACCTATAGTATGGATCTTTGAACAATTTTTTTATCTCAAGAGAGTAGTAAAATTGGAAAGAAAGGTGCTTCAAAAGTCCATCACTCAGTACCCAACAATCTGCAAGGTAAATAAATGGTTCCTTTGGCTTCCTTCTATAAGAGAACCCATCATGAATATATATAGGCCTCATAAATTCATCATATGTTGAAACATAGAAGTCATCATCATCCTTGTATGTGAAGTGTGATTAATTACTGCATGTTGGTTCTTCATCTATGAAATTGTAATCTCCTTCATACAGTTCACAATCACCATACAACTCATAGGAATCATCATCGAAGTAGGACATGGTTGCAATTTTATTTTTACTGAGATATTACTTTCCATAGGAGTAGAGGAAAAAGATCTGATACCACTATAATATCCCTTATATAAATCATATCTGAAATATTAACTCTTACTGTTGATATTATCAAAAGTGGAATAAAATTTTACAAGATGATTAAGCACTTTCTTCAATAAGGAAAAACATAGGAAGTAATGAAATAAACTGAGAGTGGAAAAGTGTTAGTGGGAGAAACCAAAATTCAGGTTTGGAGAATGAAATTTCAAATCCCTAAGCACCTGGATGTTGGGCCCTTTTAGGTTTTGAGCATCATCCAAAATGAATTCTACTACCATGCTTCTATGTGACCCAACCAGTGCAAACTAATTTTTAAACAGTAAATTCCAAGAAATCAAGGATAAGGAAGGATTATGGAAGTTATAAGTCTCTTTTTTAGGATGCTAATTATATCAAATTTTTTCAAGTCAAATATTTTTGGAACAGTTCATAAGAGTTTGGGGATGTTTGGGAAAAACTAGTAGAATTTAGCCTAGAGGTTGCATGCACAGAGGAGGCCTCTCAAACACTATACGACCTCAAATAAATCATATTATGTGAGTTTTATTGGGTTTTTATTTTATTTTATTACCTACAACAACTTAGAATGAAATTTTGACAAATAGAACATTCATGGGATCAGAAACAATAAAACTAGACAAATTTGACTAGCTAAAGAGCATAGGTAAGCAAATAAAGATTAAATTCAACTTTGTAATTTATCATCTCTGAAAATAATTATTATAAGAGGTTTATCAGACTATATTAAGAAGCATAAAACTCATATATAAAAACTAACAAAAAGCTCATTAAATGAGCATTAGAATGTATTTCCCACTAAACTTTTGGCATTACGAACTTCTTGAGCAGAAATATTATTGTATATCAGATGTCAGAATGATGAGAAGAATATGATAATCTTAGAAATATTTTTAAGGAGATGATCTCCCTCAATGGTGCCCAATACTGAAGATTGGAGGCTTGAAACCAACACCTGGTACCAATCTCACATTCCTGAGAACATAAGTGTAGTCTCCTTCACTTGAGCTCAATTTCCAAGGATGAATGGATGATATTTGAGCTTAATATTTGTCTTCAATGGTTTCTACTTGTCTCTCTATGGATGCAATGAAGAATAGAATGAAAGATGGAAGACACTAGGAAATCTTGGGGTGCATCACCTAAGGTAGCTGAGGCACATCACTCAGACAAGAAGTTATGCTTCACTCAACATAAAAAGAATAATGATCACAAGTTGTGATAGTGATGTGTTATCATTGTTTTATATCATAATTATCCTTCAAGGTCGAATTTGGTTCAATAGGTGGTCCACTTCACTTTCCCAATGCACCCTCGTGAATAAATGAGGAAACTTGCTTGCTTTCTTTCTTTTCCCCTTACATACCTTTTTCTCCCTTTGGACTGCGCCCTCCAAGAGTTTCATGATTTAGACTAACTTTTTTTTATTCTCTTTATAAACTCTTCCCTTTGTTCTTTTAGGATGACTTACCTTTTTTCCTTTTTAGAAATTGTGCCCTCCAAAAACTTTCTGCTTTTCATCCTAACAACTTTTTTGCACTTGCCTTCTTTTTGCACTGCTTTTTTGGTTAACTACTTTCTCTGCCACTTTCTATATTTTTCCTGGATTTATGTATATTTATTTATTTACCCATGTTTTCCATTTATAATGACAACTCAACGGGTCCACAAGGCCCCATGCACCACCTTAGCCACCAAGCACATGTATTAGGTGTAAAAATTAAATAAATTCATATATTTAATAATGAGATATTTCTAATCCTATTATGGGAAATTATTTTATCAAAATGACCCCATCATTAATTATATTATTATTCCACTATGAATCATGGGGTTCTCAAGGGTTAGGTATTTAACATGGTGTTATTAAGAAAAATTTGGGGACATTACAGTTGGAAGAATTCAGCTTCCATACTACTTTATACATAGCCATTATAAACTCTCCTTTCAAATAATGGTATTGGTATGGAGTTCCTAACCATTTGTATCATAATTTTGGAATTTGTTGCATGAAATAATCAAGATATTGGATTCAAATAAATAAATTCATCTTAGAGACAATCAAGGACAAGTTATAGATAATACCAAATCATCCCAAGTTGTAGGGAGGACTAATGAGTGTCTATTGTTTTCATTTATGGAGATTTTCCTATAACAATTGATTGCAGGAGAATGCATGGATCAGTTTATATGTTTCATTAGCATTCCTTTTTTTAGACATGTGATCTTTATGATTTCAGTTGTGGTGCACAAAGTTGGTGATTTGGTATGGTCATCAATATGATGAGAGATAAGAAATCCATGAGCATGTGTGGGATGAATATGTATTTTTAGTCCTTGGAATAAATTGCTTGAGGAAAAGGAATATTAGGAGGGGGGGATTTGTCATGTTGCCAATTTTGTCTATGGTCAAGGACATAATTTTAGCCTAAGTTACCTAGGTTAAAATTATTAAATTCATGGATAAGGGTGGAAATTTTCCTAAGTAAGATGTCCAAGGGTGTAATAGAATATTAATTGGAGTAATGTGGGCCACATGAAGATATAAAAATACCCAATTCTATTTTATTAGGAAGAAAATTCATTAATTGCTCGGGTTTAATTTTGGACAAGGAATTATTTAGTTAGGAAATTAATAACTTTTAATGTTGAGATGGTTTAGAGTTATTTTTATTTTCATGAATAAAATAATCTTTAGATAAGTGTTTGATGATTATGTGGCTAGGAGGGTGCATAGGGGATAATATATTGATCATTAGAAAGCTTGAAAAAAGGAGGAAGTTGGAAGAAATCAACCAAAGCTAGAAATCAATGAAAACAAAGAAAAGATGGCAAGTGGTAGAAAGGAAGAAAAAATAAGTGAAAAGCAGAAGAGTAGTGGAAAAACATAATAAGGTAGTAAAATAAAGAAAAAACATACTCAATAAGATAAGTCATGAAAAAATTAGAAAAGCGGGTTAAAGTAGGGAAATTCAGAAAGAAAAAAGGAAAAAATAAAATCTTTAGAAAGCAGCAATCCCTAAACTTGATCATGAAGGTGCATTGGACCAAGTAGCTTGCACAAGAAGTCATTCCATCTATAAATACAAGGAAAATTACACTACTCCCATATTTTATCTCGTTTTTATTTTATTTTGAGAGCTATGATATTTCAATTTGACTTGGGAAATGTGCCCCTAGTCAGAGTTGGGAGATGTGCCCCTACTACTTTAACTAGTTGATTCTTCAGTTAGATGTTTGGATGATGGAATCCATCCATTGTTAATGATTTTATTATAGGCCATGAAGGTAAATCAAGTGTGATTCAAGATCTAGAACAAATATGACATGTCCAAGTCTACAAATTCTTTAGCCTCTTAGGCTGTTTGGAACACCCTGAACTTAAGCTAGTAGAGCAGTCCTAAATAACATTATTGTTTGTTTGACCTCCAAAATTTTACAAATTGTGTTCCAGTATTTGTATTAGTGTTGAATATATGTGGGGACATTAAATATAACTTACCTTAGTGTTGGGTACTTCTAGTGTGCAGCGGAAGCTTTGGGTTTCCACAGAAGCCCTCAAGGAATTTGCATTGATATCCTTGGTTCATCCAAGGAAATATTCGTAGGCATGAAGCACCCATAAATGTTCCATTATCGAAGGATTGGACTTTTTTCCATCTGTTTATCATCCTAGAAGTTCTTAGCTTCAACTTTGGATAATTTGGGAGTGTCTAGTGTTGTTTGGTATTTCCTTCATAAGTCTAGTCAAACTAGCTAGTCAAGTTTTGTTTTTTTCAATAGTGTGCCAAATCCTCCCTTTGGTACATTACACCTGCCCATTCCTACAATCAATAAGTGTTGAAAAAATTAAATGCATGATTTCTTGATATTTACAAAGAGGCATGTGAAGTGTGTTATTGATCTAATTCAAAGGAAGCATGTTACACATGTATACATGTCAATAGTTAAAACAATACTTTAAAACACAATATAAACATAAATTTACAATTTAATAATAACTCAATAGTTGTACCCATGTGTAAGATATTTCCATTGACGATACAGAATCATTGTTTGTGTCAACCATTACCATGAAATCAAGCATGTACAAGTCTATGGGAGAACTAGAAATCATAAGCTAAAAAAACAAAATATTAAACAATAAAAAAATCATGTGCATAATGAAGTATTTGAACCAACACATTGTACAACTTGAAAATCAACAGTAAGAGTAGTAATATTATGATACCCTAGGAAGACCATGAGATAGGAACAAAATTTGATCCATCTATGCAATTTGAGAAGGTACACTAAAATGGAAGACGTTATTCCACTCACTATTGATTTTTTTACAATTGGAGAACTTGGAAATTAAACCATACAACACATAAAAAATAGTATCACTAAATCGAAACTAAGCTAATAAAAATCCAAGCATATTGTAACAACAAGGACGCGCACAGATGCACGCACACATATTTTTGAGGAAAAAATGTACAATTTTTTAAGCATGTCATCGTGGTGTCTAAAGAAACTGAGTTATTGTTTTCTCCTTCATGTTTTATCTCTACATTATTTGTAGAACCTTGGATTTCAAAAGAATGGTATGGTTAGTATCATCGTAGATTACATCGAAAAGAGAAATTTGCATGCATATCATAAGTGAATTTGTATTAAAAATAAATCAATGAATCTAAATCTTAAATAACATACATTAACATTTCAACATACCTATTATCATACACCCAGCCCTCTGGATCATCTTGTACAATACTAATGGTCTTCATTAGTTTCTCATTCTCATCATTGGTAGGAAGTATAGTACCCTCGAGGAGTTTCTTCCGGGAATCATTTTTAACTAGAGGTTTGTATGAATGATTAAGTTAGTAAAGTGATACACACTTGCACCTAATTTCTTATCCACAAAAACACATCCACCCTTATTTCTTGCATTATTTCCTTGCACCAAGTATTTGCCTTTGATAACCTTCAACCCAAATAGGAGGTGATTTTTTTCATAATCATTTATGGATATATTAAGGGTTTGATTTACCTATATACAACATGCTAACAAATAGTCCCCACCCCATTCATTACCTTCTGGTGAAACCACTGGATATATGTTCCCTACAAAATATAATACACAATGCTTAACAATATATACCATTAATGTCCTTGAAACATTTAGGATGAGAATATGTACATGTGATTAAAATTTTGGATTCAATATAAGGTTGTACAAGACCTAAGGCATGATCAAAATATGGAGAAATGGACGATTGGTATACCTTCAATGGGGTTGATTCAACAATTGCACGTCGAGCAAGTGTAAGTGATACACGATCCCATTCATCAACCCATTTTGATATTCACACCCATTCATGTCACAAACGTTTCATGGGGGGCATAAGTAAGAAACTTTTATGGTCTATTAGATTTTTAACATTAAGCTAGCATTATATTAGGATCATTAACTAAGAGAATAACAAGCACAACAATCAAACACAAGAGACAATGAACACAGTGTTTTTCCTCGAGGAAACCATAAATGGAGAAAACCCTACAACTTCCTCAGAGATAGAATCAACACCAAAATTAAAACCCTAAAACAGTAAGATGATATCCCGACAGCAGTAACCTCTTTCTTCCTAGCCCCAGTGTCTTCTTCTTCCTTAGCTATGCGCTACAACTGAGTGTGAGTGAGTGTGTGATAAATAGAGACGTTAGATCTATATTTATACTAATTCCTGACTTGACTAAACCCAACTAGGGCCGACTTCATTAGGTGAGTCTAACAACCCTAGTGCCCCATAACTGCGGGGACTTTAACCCTTGAACAATAGGAGGGTTACCCACATTGACTTGACATGACTTGTTTACATTATAGAAACTCCCAATAGGAACATCGAGGCATGACATGAATCAAGTACATTACAAACATATCCCGGAATAAACATCAGGGTACAATACATAAGAAATACAAGTGAATACATTCCGAAGTTACAATTACATCAACACTCCCTCTTAACTAGGAAGGTATTCTCTTGACACTATTTATCAGCACAAGTCTTCTTCTCTGTATCATCCAGATCATCATCGAGTCCTCGTCATCTTCATCTTCAAGTCATCTTCATCTAGATCTGGATCATCATCACTAGATCTAGATCATCACTCGATCTGGATCATCTCTGGTTTGGAACATCTCTACTGGATCGTCATCACGGGTGCTATCTCTTGATTCTTATCTTCATAGGAAGTTCTACAGAGCCAGCCCTTTTTTCATGTTGGTTGTAGGCCTAGCCTCCATGTAGGTCTTCCTCCATCACTTATATCTGACCCTAAGTCAGAATGGCCCACCCAACACTTATATCTGATCATGTAGGAACCAATCTTATAATCATATAAAAAAGGCATGCACAACACTCACATCTGACCATGTGGGAACACATCCCACAACCCTGTCAGAAAGGCCCAGAATTCACATCTGACAACCAATGTCAGAAAGGCTCAGCACTTACAGTCGACCATGAGAGGAACCAATCCTCCATGCTGAAAGGATCTGCACTTACATCTAACAACCAATGTCAGAAAGGCTCAACATTTATATTCGACCATGCAAGGAACCAATCCTTCATACCTAAAGGGCTCTGCACTTACATCTTAAAACCAATGTCAGAAGGGCTCTGCGCTCACTTCTGATCATGTAGGAACCAATCCTACAGTCACATCAAAATGGCCCTTAGTCCCAGACTAAGTTTTCCTGGTAACTGGCCAGGTGCCTCCATTCCAAGAATGGCATTCAGCACTTATATCTGATCATGTAGGAACCAATCCTACAGTCACATCAGAATGGCTCAACACTCACATCTGACATGGAAGGAACCAATCCTCTCACCATGACAAAATGGCTCAGCCCTTACATCTGACCATGGAAGGAACCAATCCTCTCACCATGTCAGAATGGCTCATGGACTCATCACTTCCCTGGAGGGAACCTCAATCTGGAGAACACCAAGCTTATCCCTGAAGTACTCAAACTTCACTCTAGCCAATGGATTTGTCAACACATCAGCTATCTATTCGTTTGTCGCAACATACTGGAGCTTCACTGCTCCCCTCTGCACCATATCCCTAATATAGTGATACTTGATCTCAATATGCTTCGATTTGTCATGGAACATCGGGTTATCTGACAACTTCATGCAACTCCGGTTGTCACAATGTATACAAGTAGCATCCATCTGGAGATCAAATAAATGAGACAGTAGCTTCCTCAGCCATACTACCTCACAACTAACTAAACAAGCCGCGACATAATCTTGCGTCAGTTGTACTCAGTGCCACATAGGATTTCTTCCTGCTAAACCAAGAGATCACACCTGATCCCATACTGAAGCAACACCCTGAAGTGCTCTTCCTATCGATGGCACTACCTGCCCAATCTGAATCAACATAACCTTCCAGGTTAATCTTCTGATTCACATCATACTTGAGTCCATAATCAATTGTACCCCTCAGGTACCTCAGAATATGCTTTGCAGCAATCAATTGAACATGTCTCGGATCTATCAGAAACTAGCTCAAGGTATTCATAACAAAGCAAATGTCTAGTCTCATGTTCGTTAGGAACATCAAGGACCCAATTATCTGACGATACATCGTAGCATCAACCATTTCTGATGAAGCAACACTCAATAGCTTTAGGTTTGATGCCATAGGTGTGGTCATGGCCTTGCAGTCCATCATCCTGAATCTCTTCAGGATCTCTACTGTATATTTCCCTTGTCCCAGGGAAATTCCATATGCATTCTGCCACACCTCCATGCCTAGAAAATAGTGCATCATACCCAAGTCCTTCATTTCGAACTCGGCAGCAAGCTTCCTCTTTGTATCAACAATCAACCCATCCATACCTGTTACAAACAGATCATCTACATACAGTAGGATCATCACTGGGCTGCCATCTTCAACCTTGTAGTAAAGGTTGGAATTTGCTTTTCTCTTGGTAAAGCCCAAAATGGATAGAAAGCCATCAATTCTAGCGTACCATGTCCTGGGTGCCTGTTTCAAACCATATAGGGCTTTCTTCAATCTACACACATGAGACTCCTTGTCATGTGTCTCAAAACCGAGTGGCTGCTCTACATACACTTTCTCTTCCACTACACCATTCAAGAAAGCAGTCTTGACATCCATTGGTGTATCTTCCATTTCATCATTGTATCCAGAGCAAGTACTGATCTGATGGAAGTGTATCTGGCTATAGGTGTAAAGGTTTCTTCATAATCTATTCCTTCTTTATGTGAGAAGCCACGAGCCACGAATATTGCTTTATATTTCTCTATGCTCCCATCTGTAGCATGCTTGATCTTGTAGATCCATTTGGAAGTTACAACCGACTTCCCTTTTGGTTTTGGGACAACATCCCGAACATCATTCTTCATGATCGATTGATACTCTTCGATCATAGCATCCTTTCATTCTTTCCATTTTTCCTCTTCTTCATAGTTGGAAGGTTCTTTATTGATAAAGTCACACAATAAAGCTACATAACCGGAATAGGACCTGGTCCTCTTTCTTTCTCTATGATTCTCTTCTGGGGCCCTTTATCTTTCTGCACCTTGGACAGCTTCCTGTACCCAAGCAAGTTTCCTTTTATGAGGATTCTTCTCCTGAGATGGATCTATAGGTTCTTGTGGTTCTTCAAATTCTCGATCTTTTTCTTGAGTTTCTTTGTTCATGGTTGTGTCATGAATTCTGGGTGCTTCTGATTCTTCAGGAAATTCAGTAGGTCTCTTTCTAGATTTGTTGTAAGGTGAATCTTCGTCAAATGTTACATCCCTACTGATGTTGATCTTCTTGAATCTTGGGAAGTATATTCTGTAAGCCTTCGAGCTTTCAGAGTATCCCACAAGTATACCCTTCTTTCCTGAAGGATCTAACGTTGTCCTCTTTTCTTTCAGAATGTGTATGTACACTGGACAGTCGAATATTTTGAGATGGCTGAATTCTGGTTTCTTACTGGAAAATACTTCTTCAGGTGTCTTGTTCTCAAGTACTCTGTGTGGAGTACGGTTCTGTACATATGCCGTTGTTCTGGAAGCTTCTGCCCATAGATGCATGGGAAGATCTTGATCATGAAGCATTTCTCTTTCAGCTTCCATGATAGTTCTATTATTCCTTTCTGCAACCCCATTCTGTTGTGGATTATATGGAGTGGATAACTCCCTCTTAATCCACGAATCTTTGCATAACTCTTTGAATTCATTTGATGTGGATTCTCCGCCATTATCTGATCGAAAGGTCTTGATCTTCTTTTTTGTGTGGTTCTCGATAAAGCCTTTGAATTCCTTGAACTTGCTGAAAACTTCATCTTTGTTCTTCATGAAGTAAATCCATGTCTTTTTAGAAAAGTCATCAATGAACGAAACATAGTATACATACCCGCTTAGTGAACTTGATGACGTTGGTCCGCATACATTGGAGTGGATGATTTCCAAGATTCCTTTTGCCTTGCTCTCGCTACTTGGAAATGTCTTCTTTGTATTCTTTCCTTTCGCACATCCTTTGCAAACTCCTTCATGTTGTAATTGAATTTATGGAAGACCTTCAACTGCTTTGCTTGCAAGTGGTAGTGCTCTGTAGTGCACATGTGCAATCCTTCTACGCCAGAGTTCATTTCACTCTACTTTTTCATGCACCAAAGCTTGTTCTGGATGTCCCTTCAATTTGTATAATCCTCCTTCTTGTTCTCTAATTATTATTGCATCGTCAATAGTCTTTCCTCTTGGCCACATGAGCACTTGGCCATCTACAAATGCAACCCTCATGCCTTTTGCATCTAGTGCCGATATGGAAAGAAGATTCTTCTTTAGTCCAGGTACAAACAAGACATCCTTCATTTTCATAGACTTTCCATAGTCCAACTTGTAGGAGGATTCACGACTACCTTTTATGGGATATTGGTAGTCATCCCCAAGTTTCACCTTATGGGGTGAATTATGTTCGAATAGTTTCTCAAAGGATTCCTTGAAACCTGTCATGTGTTTGGAAGCCCCACTGTCAATGAGCCAATCTTTGCTTCCATGAGTGACAGTTCCCATGAGAGTGGAGATCAAAACATATTCTTCATCACTTGAAGAGTCTTCACTTTCTTGTCTTACTTTCTTCCTGGGAAGATCATCATCCTCAGCAGTGTGAGCATGGTGTCTTCTTTTGGAGTTCTTCTTCTTCTTGGATCCATTCTTATTCATGGGAAAACTTCTAACAAATTTTCCTCTTTCATCACATGTATAACATCTGAGTTTGGATGGATCCCTTCTTACAAAATTATTTTTCTATTGAGAATGCTTACCTTGGTGATGATGATTTTCCCTTCTTCCTTTCTTGGAGTGTACTGTGAGAGCTTGATCTTCACTTCCCATCTTTTCTTCTCGAGCTTTTATTTGAGCTTCTTCTTGAGAGCATTCTTCCCATAGTCTATTGAACTTGACTAACTTCTTCCTAGCACAGATTCCTTGGACGAAAGAATCCCATGACCTGGGGAGACCATTCAAGGTTGTCATCACAATTTCTGCATTCTCCACTTCTTCATCTAGTGCTTCAAGTTGTTCTTTGATCTAGGAGACCCTTGTGAAGTATGACTGGATGGTCTCCTCATTCTGAATCTTTACATTCTTCAACTGGTTCCATAGAGTCATCTTCTGGTTTATGTTCTTCCCTTCAAACAGTTTGGTTAGGGCATCAAACATAGCTTTAGGTGTCTTGAGGGAGGACACCTGTGGGATGAGGTGATCCTTGATTGAATCAGCAATAATCCTCTTTTACATAACCAACTTCTTCTTATGTAAGGCCTTAGCCTCATCTCCCTCTGGAACTGGAACCTCCTCATGGATGTAGGAGTCCAACTCATTTTCTTCTAGAACCAAGGAGATCCTATACTTCCAGGCTCGGAAGTTATCAGCTCCTTCAAGCTTTTCATCAAGCTTGGTATGATGAGACATCTTAACTGAGAACCTCAAATGGAAATACAAAAGATTTAGATCTTACTAGGTCAAGATGTCAGATCTGGATTTGGAGCTGAAATTCTGCAGTGCTAGTTCAAAAGCAGATTAGGGTTTTGCTTTTCCGGAGTTCTGTGCAACCAAATTATTTGATCTTGATCTCTAAACTTCAATTTTGGGGAGGAGATCAATCTAGGCTTGGGCTCACTGAAAAATTACACTTCTGTAGAAAGCCCTAATTTCCAGCAGTAGTGTCGGGTCCAAAACTGAAAAACCTCAAAATTGGATTATGCTTCGACGGAAAGATGCACCCTAGGGAGGAGAGTTATTCCAACCTTCTTTTACTAAAAATACGTGGAGAGAGATCCACAAAGTAGGAATCCCTAGTTCCCACAGCTGCATAGTGTCTTCTTCTCAGGTTAGCTCTGATACCATGTTAGATTTTTAACATTACGCTAGCATTATATTAGGATCTTTAACTGAGAGAATAACAAGCACAACAATCAAACATAAGAGACAATGAACACAGTGTTTTTCCTCAGGTAAACCATAAATGGAGAAAACCCCACAACTTCCTTAGAGATATAATCAACACCAAAAGTAAAACCCCAAAACAGTATGATGATCTCTCGACGGCAGTAACCTCTTTCTTCCTAGCCCCAGTGTCTTCTTCCTCCTCAGCTATGCACTACAACTGAGTGTGAGTGAGTGTGTTATAAATAGAGAGGCTATCTCTCTATTTATACTAATTTCTGACTTGACTAAACCCTTATAGGGCTGACTTCACTAGGTGAGTCTAACAACCCTAGTGCACCGGAACTGTGGGGACTTTAACCCTTGAATAATAGGAGGGTTACCCAGATTGACTTGACATGACTTGTTTACATTATAGAAACTCCCGATAGGAACATTGGGGCATGACATGACTCAAGTACATTACAGACACATCCTGGAATAAACGTCAGGGTACAATACATAAGAAATACAAGTGAATACATTCCGAAGTTACAATTACATCAACATGGTCCATATTTCAAATACAAGGTTATCAAATCTTTGAGCTGAGTGAAAACTATGTGTCCTAGGAACACTCTTGCATTTCCATGCATGTGAAAGATTAACCTTGGACACCTCCCAAAAAAATATTTGACTTGTATTTTCTTTATTGATTATACTCGCACTCTTGATCCCTCTCCATTACTAACATATGATAGTGGACTATCAAATAATAAACACATTAGAGATGTTTTATTATTTAATAATATTTAGAATTATGAGAATTGGGTTGAGTTAATGTGATAGAAATTCCTTACTAGCGGTTGTCATATGCTTAAATAGGTAGTTGACTTAGATTTATTTTATTGTATTTGACTTACCTAGGACCCTTATCGAGGGAGGAAGGTGGTGGAATGAGAATATTAAAACAAAGTTTGGAGGATAGGATTAGGGGGATTTTTTTAACAAAAAGAGAGGAGTAGAGGAGAAAAAATTTGAGAGCCATTTACTTGCATACTTAATTAGTTATTGGACTAGAATACTAAACTTTCATAATTGGCATAGTTTTCTAGGAGAGAAGAGGTTGTTGTTGCGTTTACAGGAGTTGAAGAAACACCATTAGTTGAACTAGTTGGATAGGTTGGAACTACAAGATTTCTAACTCAACTAGAGATTAAGGTATTATACTAGTCCTTAATCATATTATTTGGATTCATTATTGTAATTAAATGCTATGGACATGCGATGAAATTGTATAATTTTTTCTTTTAATTTGTCGATTTAAAGAAACATGCACATAACCAAAATTTGAAAATTATACAGTTAGTTTACACAGTCAAAATTACTTAGTTATTTATAGTTTAATTTAGTTAGATTTGTATATTAACTTAAAACCCATCAATAGGATGGTGTTACATTGTCAATTGAAACTTTTGTTCCATCATTTAAATATGTATCTAAATAAAATACGCGTGAATATGTTCATCCTTCACCATCTTTACCATCCACAAGGGGGGTATCATGAGGTTGCTACCTTTTGGATTTAAAAGAATGTCTCGTTTTCCTCTTGGGGAAAATCAACCTTGAGAACAAGATTCCTATAAATGACATATACCATGACAAATATGACATCAAAATGTTATCTTTTCATAATCTAGGATCTAAATCCATTTGAAAATACCAAGTTATAGCACTGTTATGCATTGAAGTCCCTTGCTAAGATCTATCTCCATGTAGATTTGAGCATATGTTAATGGAACCTACATAGTCCACTCCATATCATACTTTGAATAGTTTACTAAAGCATTTCCAATATCTTTAAATGGTAAAGGATGTCAAAAGGAAAGGGATGGATTTTGTCACATGCCCCAATTTGCAAAAACAGTTTTATAATATTTGAGGAACATTGTGTTAAATTTTATGCTAAGTTGTAATTGATGACCCAGTGGGGTCAAGAATATTTAATGTAAATTTAGAATATTTTATTTATAAATAAATAAATGAGGAGACAACAACTTAGGGAAGTTGTTAAAAGAGTGTTTACTAGTCAATTGGTGGAGGAGACTGGGTGGAGAGCAAACTGACATGTGGCAGCATCCTCAAACCACTTCCAACTTTTGCAGGTGGCAACTTCCCTATATTTGTGGTCATGATTCCCCAAGAAAGTGGAATCAGAGCAGGTGGCTCATTTAATGAAAACTAACCCAAAATACCTAGGCATCTCTATAAAATTTCCCATTGAAGAGAGTTGAGGCTGCTCATTCTAGAGAAGTGATCATTCAGGGTGAATGAATTTTACTCAAGAGAAATTCAATGGAGGGGAGTCTGAAGTGTGTTTGAGGGGATAACTGCTGAGATTGATCTAGTTGCAGCTTTTAAGCTGAAGATCATACTACTGAGAGCATATTTTTATTACTGGGGTAATTGGACCAGTCAGGTGACAGAGGTCTTATAGTTGCATTCTCCACACAGTTCTCAGCCAAGAAGACCAGGAACAAGCTCGAGGGTCCTGAGGAAGCGTTGTTTGAGTGCTCTCCAAGAGTTTGGTTGGGAGGAATAGCCTCCTTAAGATGTTGTCGTCTTGTCCTCAATGGGTTCTATTTTATTTTTATTGTCTTCAGTTAAATAAAATTCTTAGTTTATCTATTACAGGCATGTTAGTGTTTAGGGTTTATGAATGAAAGGTAAATGAGTAATGTTAGGTTCAGTAAAATTATAGATTATAGTAGAAATGAAAATGATTATGTAAATAAGTGAAATAGATAGAAAATAAATTTTCAAGCTGTGTTTACTCAGGTCGTACTCTAGCACAGTTGGATTGTTTTAAGTAAATGAAATGATTCTTTTATTGGAATGTAAACAGTAGATATGATTCTTTATTTGAATGTCATTAGTAGACATATTTTACTTCAATGTTTCTGAAATTCATGGAATAGCAGTGCTATGTTTTGTCTGCACTTATTTACTTCAGCCAACCAAATAGAAACATAGGTGTAAAAGAAAATAGTAAATATTATTATTTCCAGTATTACTATATAGATAACTTATAAGATATTATAGATAACAGAAGTAAAGTAAGCCTTTAATATTTAAGAAAACATGTAAAAAGAAAATAAATCAGTAGTTTATAAATATTAACTTACAGACCAAAGTGTGTCTTATCCATGACCTAAGGATTCTTTATAATCCTTTAATTTACAAAATTTACTGAAAGTCGATATTACCCTATTTTCGAGTATTGCTACACTAAAAACCTAAGTATTTTCTTAACTAAAAACTAGAAGTAAAACTGTCAAAATTAATTAGGATTTCTTATTGTAACAAGCTAGTATCAAACTTATAACTATAAGTCACTTCATCTTTCATTATTCTATTTTCAAAAACAGAGTAAAAAATACTATAAGTAGAAACAAGGATTTCATAAATTGTAGGGTTTTATAGTATTTCTTTTTAACCCTTAAAAGTCGAGTTCTAGAAATTAACAATATCTTTAAAACAGAGATTTAAAATAATTATAAATACAGATAATTAATAAATACAATACATATGTAAATCATGAATAATGTAAACATTAATATTTAACCATTCGCATTATAAATCCTAAATCAAAGGTAGGCATATAGCCTGTAGAAACGATGGGTCGAAACCCCAGCCTGCTAAATAAACCAAATATATATAAATATGTTATATTAACAGTAAATAAAATACATTACTGACAGGATGAGTAAAACCTAGTCCACAGTCTTCATTTTCTTGAAGCTCAAATGTAAAAGGAAAACTGAAGCAATAAGACAGAGGTCTTTTAAAATCTCTGAGCATAAAGGAGGTTCTTATATCTTAAACAACAGTATTACATCATTAAGCTGTAAGGATGAAACTGTTTCACCAAAACCACATACATCACAGCTTCAAAAGCTTGTGCTACCCAGCGAAGTATCGCAAGGATTTTAAAATAAAACATGGATAATAAACAAACAAACTAAATATAATAACTAGTAGAGAGTTCGAAGCCATGTTTCCAACCACAGGAACCTTCATCCAACAACCCAAATCGCAAGCAGGGAGAACCCACGACGAGATTGGGGCTTACTAGTTGGAAGCCCACGAAGTTAACTGACGCATGAGTGCATTCCACACAAAATCTGGAGCTGTCAGCGTGAGCCTGCAAGAACATAATCCAAATAATAATCAAACTCTGTTCATAATTTATAAAAGAAAAAAACCCTAACTTAGTAAATCATTGGTAAAAGGAATGCGAGTAGAGTACTTGTGAGTAAGAAGTCATTAGAGCCAAGAAGAAAACAGTCACCAGCTCGAGTGAACTAAACCGAGAAGCAAGCAAACCATTAAGCCAACTCTACGATAGAGACAGCAAGGAAAACAATCTCAAGTTCCACGATGCCAAGGCAAGGAACGAGCAGTCTCAGGGTAAAACCATTTACAACTTCAAGCCACTTTAAGAGGTCTTAAACCACTCACGCGGTGATTCTTTACTCATAAGAGAAATCGACAAAACAAATTATGATACCATAACCACTTTGCAATGTAATGCAGACTACGGAGCCAAGAAATAAGGAAGTTGCAGGCCTCTCATGGCCGCAAGGAGTCTCACAGCGCAGCCTGCAGGAAGACAAACCCTCGGAGAAAAATGCAAAGGAGTAGGGTTTCGTCGTTATAAGTCAATCAATGCATGGAGGAGGCTTTTCCACGTGCCCTTCTAGAAATATAACCAAGTGTGGGTCAAGTTCTAATGTCTACACTGCATTTCAGATTTAAAATCTTATAACCCATGCTATCGACTATAGTATAAAAGTGCATAAAATTTGCCAATAATACAAATCACGTTATTGATCATAATATAACGTTTCATATGATTGTTCATCTTATCAACTTTGCCATCGATCATTTGGATCGTTCATATGATTGCTTACAATGTCAATCATGCTATTGTTGATATTATGCTTTGGAACTAATATTTTATAAGAAACAAAACTTATAATATATAATGCCAATAGTTTTGACTACACCATAGTAGATACTAGGTAGTAAAACTACCTTAGGTTATAAGTTAGATGATGGGTATAGTTTGATAATGTTAAATCATAAACCAAAATAGTATTGTAATAATGCAATAACAATTGCATCGTGGTTATAAACTCAATACTATGTACACAGCTTGTCCACTAGCTATGCAAGAAGATAATCATAATTGCAACAAATCAAATAAGTTTGGTATTATTACATGACTAGTAAAGGATAAATAGAGTATTAATATAATGAAATGATGATTTATTTATAGACTGAAGAGCTCTTTACTTCTCCACAGAGAGACTTGATGCTGATAAAGGAAGGAGTCTTCAAGAAGACTGAAGACTAACCTTTGGAAAGAGTTTCTATTAAGTAACTAATCTTTCATTTTAAACTTTACCTTTGAAAAACATAGGAGTATGTTCATACATAAGAGTAGTACACTTGAGTATTAAACATGACAATAGTAGTAAGATGATGAAACAGTAGAAGTAATTGTATGCCAAGATCATGAGCTCTATGCTCACTATAAGGATCTATAATTGACTAGGTACTATAAAGTTTACGACAGAAAGAAACC
This sequence comes from Pseudotsuga menziesii, assembly GCA_001517045.1. Lineage (NCBI taxonomy): Eukaryota > Viridiplantae > Streptophyta > Pinopsida > Pinales > Pinaceae > Pseudotsuga > Pseudotsuga menziesii. The sequence goes on along the minus strand of LPNX011002442.1, from coordinate 668,714 downwards.
TTAGAAGAAATCATTCTTGAAAATAGCATTAATTATGTTAAGGATAAAAGTCATTATGGATTGAATATAAATACTGTCATAGATCCAAAACAACAAAGGAATTTACCTTACCTCATTGGAGTCTTGCATCTTAACAATCAATTTATATACTAGCATCTTATCATGCTAAATAAGTACTTCTCGACATAATTCAAAATAAACTTCTACTTGATCATACGCTTACCTGTTGAACCTGTAAGAACCAACAGTCCATTTGAGTTAGCAGAATGCTAAGTAAGCCCCAATTTCAAACATGGTTTCTCACCTACTTGACAAAAGTAAATCATCAATACAGCTAGCAGCAACTAAATGCAAGTCATTTTTATATAACTTATAAAAATTAAAGTTGTATTAGTTTTTTTGTATTTTAAACTAATCCTTAAAATTTGTTAAATTGTTTCATTTTCCGCTAACCGCTAGCAGTTACTAAACTGCGATTTAAGACATTTTATGTCACTTTAAAAAATTTAATTTTTTATGAAATTTTGGGTTATTACAGATTTAGAATTCAAACCCAAACCCACTACATTTTGGATAAGCCATTGAAGAAGAGTCAAAATCAAGAAACTAAGGGGTAACAAAGAGCCCCTCTTTGCCTCAAAACTAGGGACTTTCCTCAAAGGCTTTTTGATAATCGATAGAGTTATAGAATTGAACAACTAAATTCTCTCTAGAGAATGATAAATTTCACAATGCTTGGTTAAGGTCACATGAATCCAATGGTGTATATTAGTTGACCGAGGCCAAAACCCATAAAATATAATTAGTACATTGTCTTTAAGGGTTGAAAAGAGCTCAATTACCTTTGAATGCTTGACCTCCAATTCTGGCATTTTACCCACCTTCTCAACAACATATGGACTAGGCATAACCAAAGTATGAGTGAATGAAGATGGAGTGTCAGGATGAACTATGCCTTTGTAAGACACGACATTGGGAGTAAATAACGCTTTATACCCAAAAACGCCTTGCAAATTCAATGTTACAAAGAGGGTAGAATCCTCACAAATTTTGTAATATAACAATTATGAAGAATCATGCAATTTATTCCCCTCATAGGAAAGACAATGTCAAGAAGAAATAATTCCTAAGCAATGTTCCATACAAAGTTTAAGGGATACCAAAAAATAATATCCAGCCACCTATATTGAGATCGACCTACCATCAAGGCCTTTGATAAAATATAAAAAAGATCTAAGGATCCCAAATTGTTTTTCCAAGACTTTTTTTCTAGCTAACCTTTCCAAACCAGGGTCTCAAGTTCAACATATGTGCCCTTCGAATTTGGTTTCCTCTTCTTATTCCTGGGAGAAACCCTAAACTCTACATCCTCTCCAACAAATTTAACATCGCTAGAAGCTTTAACAAACCTTGAACTACTCTTATTTCTCTTTTGTGCCTTATTAGAAGAAGGATCACCCTTGATCTACTTCTATGCCTAGATTCAAACCCTCAAAGAGCATTTTTCATTAGTCTCCATGCTAGATATAATGATACATTCATCAACAACTGTAGCATGGGCGGTATGGGGCTTAGAAGCTTCAAAACCTACTAAGGTAGAAAGCTATGAGGCTTGATCCTTCTTCGCTTCTTTAATAAATACGAGGTGTTGTATGCTTCCTTCAATCTTATTGCACATTCGTTTTCTCTTGGAGGAGAGATTACCCATAAACCAATGTTCCCCGTTTTCCCATGAGATAAGCGGTTATGGGAGAGGGGATGAAGTATTGAGTCTTTATAAGTTGGACTTCTCATCATTCCTTAGAATACGACCTCCTTAAAACTTCATAGATGTTAGGGAAAAAACCGTTAAATTTCTCCAAGTCCATGAAATCCCTATTTCTAATGCCCCTCTGTCTCCTACTAAAGGAATTGTTATGCACCTCTATTGTTTTTCAACTTCCACATTGAACTCATGATCCCTTTGGCTCACCCAGCTCCAAGCCTTGATGAAGAAAATGCAACACCTCCAAGTTCTCCCATTAACATGCAATTAGTTGCTTGTGCTCGAAATGGATAATAATATTCATTTCCACTATGTTTTTGATGTATTGTTGATATTTGTTTCTTGGGTAGTTTATATAACTATAGAGTTTGAGGAAAAGAAGTGGTTACCACTGTGCATATGCATATCCATGGAACTATGAAGAACGCTATAATGAAAAACATTATGTTTTAATAATTTGCACCCTCATAGTAGGATCAATGCTTTTGACTCAATACAATATAGCAATTTAGTTTAAGAAGATTAAAGGAAAAAAAAACATAGTCAACCTAAAAGGTAAACTCTTGCTTAAAGGATTAGTCTATAGATCTCTTTGCATTTTTTACAACCACCGACCTAATTCCAAAAAAAACGCACCTTAAAATTTCCCTACAATGATACTCTAGCATCCACATTGCAAGATCTTTCCCCAAATATCACTATTTGAAACTTCACCCTCTCTTATAAGTCCCCATCTACATGATATAAACAAAGTGATCAAAACTCTCATTGAAAAAAATATCAGTATAGATCCATCTAACTCCCATCCTACAACATGCCAAAATGAATCAAATTTGCAACCTTTATTTTTATTGTTTTTTTTTTTTTTTTATGAGACTGGGAGGCACTTCCCCCCACCCTAGTTCCACTATGTTAAAGCACATTGATGCATTTTTTGTATGGGATAAATAAACACCCTACCCACCCACCTTACCCAAGCTCTAAAATTAAGTCTTCTCCAAGCAATCAAAACCATCTATAAATTAAATTACATAAAAGTATAAAAATGTCTTTAATAATGTGAAAAATGAATTTATGAATTTGTTGTTCATATAAATCTTCATATATTAATTAAATTAATAATTAAACATATTTAAGAATAAACATATATTCTTAACTATTAATCTCACTTATCCTATACTACTAATATGATAAAAATGCTTACCATAACCACACTACTAATTTATAATGGTTAAACATTTCAACCACCCCAATACTATAATTACTTCAACTAAATGTAAATTCCAACCACAACATAACATTGTAGACCAAATTAATTTTTTAAGAAATTTAATTATTTTATAAAAATGGCTTTTTTTTTCCATGGAAAAAATTCGTAAATATATTTATTTACATTCAGCAGATGGCACAAAAAGTCCATTATCACAATGAGACCCAACCTTAAAGCTGGTAATTACAGTCAAGATAAATCTCCATAAGGTGCTAAAAAAAAACAAACATTATGTTCAAAGGCATATAAGCCATTACAAAAAAGCAATCACAAAACTATTCATATAAAACTTAAACTCCATCACCAGAACTGCTCATAACAGTTCCAAAACTGTCCACAGCAACATCATCCAAATGCAAGTTCACTTGCTAAAAAAAAGCTGTTCATTTCAACTGATCTGTACAGACATCGTGAACGTTGTCTCTGATAATGCCAAAACATGGAAATTATCCATTATCCATAAAACCTTTTAGAAAAATATCCTTCAATAAAAAGCCCCATACTAGCATATAAACCATAATGTTGATCGAAGGCCTAAACATATCAAAAATTAAAACTGTTCACATAGTGCCCAAAATGTCCCAATACAATGTCACCATAACATAAAAACTGCTCAAACAGTGATAAAAAAAAACTGAAACTGTACACACTTTATCCAAGCTGAAGGATAACAGACTATCAACACACTGTTCTACCCCATGTCCCAAAGAGACTTTTATAAAAATGGCTTATGTTTCCTTTACAACTACTTAAGCATAATTTTGTTTTGTTCATACACTCATTGACTATTCAAGACCTATAAAATATTGAATTTATATATTTAAATCATTTAATTAATAAAAATTGTATTATATAAAATGTGTATTTGAATCATAAAAATAAAAAATATTGAATTTGTATATTTAAATTTTTTAATTAATAAAAATTATTATTATATAAAATATGTATTTGAGTAATAAAAATAATTTAAAATTAAAACTAAAAATTGAATACTTAACGTAGATAACTAAAAAAATTCAGTACACTTGATTATTTTCGAGGATTGGTCACTTATGCATATTTAATTTTGCAGTTCACCCAATTTCCGAATAAAGATAATTCGATCATAAAGATTAACGAACATTTAAGTGGCGAATGGTTCAAAATCTCTGAATGGAAAAACTTGTCAACACATTAGAAAAATATAAATTATATTGTTACGACATTTCAAATTATTATTATTAAAATATAATTGTTACACATTTGAACAATTCAGTCAATCTTTTATTTGAAGGGTTCAATGATCCAATAATTACATTACCGTGAGATAGTGACATGCCATTTTTATATACATCAATTTACGCAAATAGGAAACGTATAGTTTTGTACTTTCTTTAATGTTTATATTAACATTATTGTATTGGTTCAATCGAATGTCATAAACTTATATGTTATAATCTTGTCATAAGTAGGATGAAAATATTATTTATTATATATTTAGAGGGAAAGAGTCTTTTTATGTCATTGTACATGTACGTAGTATTTTGTGTACATATAAATAATATAATATAAATCAATATTTAAAATACATTAATAGATTAAAATACATAAAGTCAGGACAGTAGCTATAACGATAAGGAAATAATTTTTCTTATTCCAATAATCAAAGATTACAATTTATAAATATATTTTTAGTTTTTTTTTTAATAAAGAAGAAATAGACATGTTATAAGAAACTCACCGAGCTAAACTAAATTCAAATAAATATTTATTAAAATAAATCTTATTATTATTTCTCTTTATTATATATTTTAAACTTTGTTTTCAAGAAAAAAAAGAGTGAAAATTTTTTATTAAAAAAAAATTATTAATATTTTTAATTTTATATATTTTAAGAAAAAAAAAACATATTTTTATCAAAAGGTAAATACATTTATGAAATAGATAATACTTCATCAAAAGTTAGCAAAGTAAGAACTTCACTTCTAAATCTAAGATCCAAAAGTCCATTTTAACAAAGTAAGGACTTCACTTCTCACTCTAAGATCCAAATGACCATAATAGGTAAAGCTGCTCAAAAATAAAAGAAGCCTAATTATGTCTTATCTGGTTTGCTCACTATATCGTTTCCAACTTCATATCTCTGCCACTAAATATTATAAAATGCCAATTGTCCTGGATAAAACCAGAACCCATCCATGTATTCATCTTGTAAAATACAACCACGAACCAAAGAAACAATCGATTTAAACATGAGTTTGCCTCCATATTAAGTTCATGAAAAATGTAGGAGAATGTGATGCACTAGAAATGTTGTCTCATATTATGTAAAATATTGGTTGATTATTCCACTTGACATCTTGAACATGAAATTCGTATTTCATCCACCTAATTGTTATAATGAGTCTCCAAAAACTTGTAAGGTGCTCACTTGCATCTCCAATTGCAGCTGTAATAAATAAAAATAAAGTTGAAAGTTTTGCCCAATTATTTGAACCTGATCCTAAGGCTTATTTTCCAATAAAAATGAGGCCATAATTCAAATGTAGTAGAAACTCAATGTTTCACATGCGATCCTCATTCTAACAAGTTTCATCGAAGAAACACCCAGCACTAGATTTGTTAATTCTGAGTTGACTGATCACTTGAGCTAGCTTGCAAATAAGGGCGAGTGTATAACTAATCGGGAGGGATAGAATATGAGTTGCAACTATGAAGGGAAATATTATTCTACCCTTGAAGATGGTCAAATTTTGAGCAATCCAAATTCTCCAATAGACTAAATAAGGGAGAGAGTAGAAAGGTTCATATCCCTTCTCGAGAAATAGAGTTCAAAGAAAGCATCCACTAGATACTTCTCCCACAACCCCTGAACCCTCAACACCTAAGTAAGATCCACCCAAACTTGCCATGGGTATGAGCATAGAAGAAAAAGTTGATCATTGTTCTCTGCCTCATTCTTGCAAAGAAAACAAATACTTGGCCCTCTTTTATTCCGACATTGAATTATATCCCAAGTTAGAACTTGCTTGTTTAATACCGTCCATAGGAATAGAATGCTTTTAGCAGGAGCCTTCACCCTCCATATTTTCTTCCACCACCAATTCTCTTTCCGACAATGTTCCTCCTTAAGAAGCCAGATACCCCAACCGTGTTGAGTAATGTCCACTTGAATTGTGAAAGACCCAAACTAATTCGTCCTCTTCACCTAAAAGCCTTATATGCACCTTTTGAATTGCCCTTACATAAGTGTTCAAACAATCTGCTCAATGAATGACTAATCCGAAATCTACTAAAGTGAACCATCCTTTCCTCCACGGTCCCAATCTATCCTGGTTCACAAACTGATTGAGTGTACATCGACCCCATTCCTAAAGATGTCTAACTAAGTCTTCCGGTAAGTGGATGTCCTTCCCACTTCCCATAATAGACACTACAACAAAAACTGGATTTAGCGTCTCTTTTTGCATCCTTTTTTGCGTCTAGACCATCTTTCAGTGTATTTTTTCTTCATTTTTTGGACAAAATGGTGCAATTTCATGGGTTGATGCTATTTTAGGCCTTTTTTGCGTCCTTTTTCTAAATCTGGCACAAATTGTGACGTAATTTGCACCGGGTTTTGCACCTGGTTATGCGCCAGGTTTTACATCAGGTTTTGCGACAGGTTTTCAGCCTAGTTTTGCACCTAATTTTGCGCCTAGTTTGTACACCTACTCTTGTTGCGCCCCCTTGTATGCCCATGTTTGCCTCAACTTTTACGCCCTTGTTTTCATCCACTTTTGCATCCTTTTTTACATCCACTTTTGCATCCACTTATGCTTCTTTGTTTGCATCCCTTCATGCGCCATGTTTTGCATCAAAGTTTACATCCTGTTTTGAGTCTAGTTTTACATCTCGTTTTGTTTCAGCCACTTTTGAATCCATTTTTTCGTCCACTTTTTCACCCACGTTTTCATCCCTTTTTGCATCCCATTTTGCATCCATGTTTACGTCTTTTTTTGCATCTACTATTGCATCTTCTTTTTGCATCCACTTTTGTCGCATCCCAATTCACACCCACTTTTGCTTCAATTTTTGCATCCACGTTTGCATCTTTTTTTGCATCCAATTTTACATCAGTTATTGCATCCCTTTATGCATCCATTTTTGCATCCACTTTTGCATCGGGTTTTGCGTTGGGTGTTACGACTACTTTTGCATCTAGTTTTGCATGTACTTTTGTTGCACCCACTTTCGCATCCAATTTTGTATCCAATTTTACATCCATTGTTGTATCCACTTTTGTGCCAATTTTTTCATCATGTTTTGTTTCCATGATTGCATCATTTTTTCATCCACTTTTGCATCACCTTTTGCATTCATTTTTGGTGCACCCCATTATGCGCCCACTTTTGCGCCTACTTTTGTTGCATCCTTTTGTTGCATCCATGTTTTTATCCACTTTTGCATCCAGTTTTACACCCAGATGTTGAAGATGAAAATGAGGATAATGATTATTTTATTGAGGATGGTTATGATGATGATGATAATGTTGTTGATAATGAGGACAACGATGATGATGATGATGAGGAGGATAATGGCAATGACGACATTGCCGATGATTATGATGGAAATGAAATGAATGGTGATGATGGTGATGATGACAATGACAATGATGATGAATACAATGAGAATGATGATGTTGATCATCTTAAAAAATAAGTTGTTATTTGTCATGCATAAATTGTGTGTGTCCTCCATGACCCTTTTCCACTAATCACATATTCTGGGTAGATGCTATTTCTTATGCCAAAGGTAATGATGAATAACTGATGAAAATGCCAATAATGATGATGATGATGATGTCAAGGACAATGGCGATGATGATGACATGGATGATGATTATGTCAATGATGATGACTATTGTGATAATCATGATGACAATGACAAAGTTGACGATCATCATCATCATCATCATCATTTCCATCATCGTCATCATCAAAAAAATCATCATTGTCATTGTCATCTAGTTCATCATCGTCATCATTTAAAGCATATGGGATATGTTTACCATTTAAAGCATGCATAACCGTGTGGGATTATTCTAAAACACCCCACCAAAGTACAAAATTCAAATCACAAGGGAAACATAATATTGAAATTGTTCCACTTTTCTTTCTTTCAACAAAACATGCTTCATTTTAGGGAATTATGTTAAAATCCATACATTCATAGTCCATCCATACTATACTTATAATAAATGTAAATATAATACTTAACCAAATTTATAAAATAGGTAAATATTTTATAAACACCCTTATGATATATAAACTTCTTTCACCTTAATAATGGAAAAATATGTAAATATAATAATAATATATAATTAATATAAATATGTTACTATAGTTCATATGTTAAAAGATTTAATATAAATAAATATATACAGTTCATATGCTATGTGATTTAATATAATTAAATATATACACATATTATTTACTTATACATTATACAAATTAAAATATAGATTAAAACCTATGAGGTTTCATAGGGAGGCAAAGCAAAACATGAAGGATTTTTTAAATATAGATCTATGTACAACTACCCATTTCCCAAAGGAGCTTCTGCTAAATCAATCTATGGATTCGGGGTTATGAGTATCAATATGGTCCGTCTGGTCCATCCCCAATTCGGCCATGAGAGGATTTAATTCAGTCATGAGAGGATTTAATATTATTCCGCCCATGAGGACTTCTTAGGGCGCCCAGTTGGCAACGTGGGTGTCTTGATTCTCGGGCTAGGCCGTTCAAAACCTGGTTTTTCGGGATGGATCAAAGTAAACTAGGAGCTCTACCGCTGTTGATGCCTCTACTGTCTCTGTCTTAGATGTTGCTCTCTTAGATACTATATAATATATACCTATGCTGGTGGTGCTACTGATGCTAAGTCACCAAAATTTAGATCGCTATCTCACGATTGGATTTTGTATTGCTATAGATTGCCATTTACAACTATGTTTTATGAGAGGGATTCACACAGATGGACTAATTAGGAATATCTAGGATAAGACCCAGCCAAGAGACCTAATCTGAGTAGCTATACCTCAAACTCTACGATGGTACATAAATAATGGGGACAAGGGGCCAAATCCATACGATTATTGGATGCTGAGAACGAACCGGGTGAGCCTGCTCTGTTATAGGGACTAACGGATTGGGCGCGCAACACTATGAAGCTTTGGCTTTATAACAAGTGGCTCTCGAACCGCCTATTACTCAAGTACCAGTAATGATAATGCTTTCTGATGGAGCCTCTGGATGACCTCCCAACTTCTAACTTCCACATTGCGTTAAAGAAATCAGTGCATTTTCCTTTAATAGGACCATTGAAGATGGAGAGAATTTGGAATTGAATCAAAATAATGAAGATGGAAAGAATTGGGTATTGAATCAACTCATGTGGCTTCTTTATAATTTTATGTCAGGTAGCGTGATTTCTAAGAACAAATGCAAAGGATTCTCCATCGTTGTTGTATTTTCCTATTTCTCTGTTACGCCCTGTGTAGAATCTTCTACGACTATATTTTGCTTATAGGCCAAATGCAAATGGTATGGCCTAAGGCTATGTCTTTTGACCTTGCCTTTGTTCAAGTTACAAAAAATATCCATGGTTAACCAAAATTCATAAAAGAGGCACTATATCTTTCTCACATGCCAATATTCCCTTTATAGGGCTTTGTGGTGGCCTAAGGCCCACACATAGTTCATGAGCCCTAAGGAAAAACGTTTTGGCCCAATAACTCTTTTCACATCAAATCATGGCCAAGGGACTGAAAGCCATACTTGGTGTGTCAAACCTCAAAACGATCGACATATTTTACTCATTGGCTAAATATTATCTATGTAGCATATAGGGCCTTTGAGGTCATCTAGGGAATCACACATGACCCATGAGCCCCTTACCCTTAGACGTTATGTTTTGACTTGATAATATGGTCCAACCAATGATAATTATTCTTGGTCGCACAGAGCTTGAAATGACCATTTCTTGCTTGTAAGCCAAATATTTCCCACATAGAGATGACATTATAGACTAGGGCCCATGACAACACATTAGACATGACGTTATGGTGAAAAAATCCATATAGAAATCGATTTCTTTGCTAATTTTCTTAAATCTATTTTGTTAAATTTCTACCTTTTTCTTTTTTTCTCATTAGTTTTAAAAATAAAAGAAAATACAACTTTAAGAAGAAGAGATGAAAGCCTATGTGATCGGGAGGGAGGGGATTCAACTCCCTATTGGTTATACATAAACATGCCAAAGAAGAAATTATATATCAATGGGAGGGTGGAGATGTTAAATCTTGAGATATAAATGGCTTGGGTCGATATATGTGGGTTGGGTCGAGATTAAGTGGAGTGTCAAAATTTTTAAACTCCATCGCAATCTTCGCTTGCAATCGGTGTTCCATTCTTTATTCTATCAATTGTGGCCAGCTGATTCAATCGTGAGCCCATTCCTCCGTTTTCCAAGGAGCCATGAAAATTTTGGGATTGAAATGCACTATATCTAACTTGATTGGGTCTAGGATATTTGTGTATAGATTCCACAATATTTACTAAGTTGTTGTATTTGCAATAAAGGTGTGGAAGTTTTTAAAAACAATTTTAGACCTGGTCATAAGAGTGTCTCTAACAATGTTGATGTCTCATGGGAATCTCAAAGAAGAAAACTAGGTAGTTTCATTACTAGGAATTCATACAAAACGTAATTATGAAATTTACATCACATGGTCATTTATTTAAGCCAACCTAGCTTGCCACCTATCATAATAACCACGCATATCTAAAATTTATAAATAAATGATCTTTTTTAATATGAAAACTATACAAAAAAATTCTTATTAAATTACCCTTGTAGTTTATTTTATTAAAAGGTGTAAAACAGGATAAAAACGAGTGGAATGTGATGCTCTTAATAATGTGAAAACCAAATAAATACTACCCATCAAAGAAAACCAATAAAACTTTATATTTTATTCATATAAAGTAAATATATTTACATTATATGACCCTTTCCATATCATAGAATATCCCTAGGAGGCATGGCCAACATATCCTCCATCGTGAGCCCATTCCTCCATTTTCCAAGGAGCGACGAAAATATTGCCATTGTAAAATATTAATTGACAATTTAACACGTAACCAATTGTTAGAGGCATTAACACTATTGTGGCTTCTGGGAATTAATGGTGTTATGGAAATTGTGGATGAGGAGGACTAGGAGGGTATAATTCTTGTTCAGGGTATGCCATACAGGAATAATAATAAGGGTTACGTTTGTTGTTGCCATCAGGGTTTTACGACATGGCACCTGCTAAAAGATGAGGAGGAAAAACATCTGCCTGTAGACAATGGAGGCTCCTACTTCCTGCAGACAATGGAGGCTCGGAGATATTGTGCTCACCAAGGTCAAGGGATTTCCGGCATGGCCCGCTAAGGTATGCCAGTCTATTTTTCATCCCCATTTGTTTGTCCTTATTTGATGTATGCGATGCATGTTATTGTTGTTATTTGCATTTTCCACATCAAATTATATACTTCTTGTGCCCTGTTTTAATACCCGATTGTTGTCCAAGGGTTTGTGTGAGTGTTTACAAATTTTCATACAGTTTCATTTCCATTGCACCGATTGTAATGGCTATCGGCAATCTTTTTCGATTTGCCAATATGTGTTGATATTTTCTTCTTAATCAGAAACCCTGCATGAGAAATCAAACCCCATATCAGATATTAGTGTTTAAACCCAAGCGATGGATGCAAGTTTTTGTTTTTTAAGGTGGAAATTGCCTTCTGTCTAGCTCCAAGAGGATTACAATTGGCTTGAATTTGTCAGGCCCACAAGCAGCCTATTTTTACCAATATGATGGCCTTTAAAAATATGAATCAGTAATTACAACTATTTTTCATTTGGCTAAGTCCATACTCTTATGTCATAATCACCCAGGACTTGCACCTGGAATTTAACCTGATGAGTAAAGATAGGGTTTCCCTGCTTGGAATCTCTAAGAATCAACAAGTTGTCATGGAGGATGGAAACAAGCAACAGGAACAACTATAGCATCAACGCAACCAAATGAGTTTAGAGAAGCTTATAGAGAGGTATAAAATAAGATAGATAATTTTGTAGTGTTTGACAAATGACCACAAAAGTAGGCCAACACGTCTAAAAAGTATATCCAAAAACTAAAAGTTAAAGTACAACATGGGATTGCAAAAGCATCTCATAGAACAGTGCCAAAATAAGGATATCATCATACTTGGATTAATACTGGTGAGAATATATTATACCTAACTATTGTATGGAGTTATCCATATAAATATATATATAAGGGTGATAAAGAGATTTCCTACCTTGGTAGGAATGGTAAAATTAGTGTTTTTATGGCGCACTCATTTAGTAGCAATATTAGTAAAAAAATTATAAGAAAATAAAGAGTTGTATGTTACTCAGCAAAGAAGATGAAGTTATGATGGTGGGGTGTTGATTGCATTCGAGGAAACAACTAGCACTTATGGAAACTTAATGGGGAAACTTAATTACGCCGTAAGGCGTTCAACAAGTGGGAGTCTACTCCCCGAAGTTAATGCTTTTTTGTTTTTTAATCGTCAATATTTTCGTTCCGACGGTTCAGATAATCGTCATCGTTAATCAGTTACCAGCAACTACGCATGTCCCATCACCATGCGATCAAAAACTTATGGAACAGTTGGTTTTGTCATACAATTCTTTGAGTGGATCGATTGCCTCCTCAAACGGCACGATACAGCGACTGAAGGTGTTGGATCTCAGCTCCAATACACTGTCCAGAAGCATACCCAATACGCTTGGGAAAGAATACCCAATACGCTTGGGAGTTTGGCACAACTGAACACTCTGGAGCTGAATGAAAATCGCTTGAGCGGAGGAATCCCTAATGCGTTTCTGAATCTCACGTCTCTGTTGCAATTGAACTTGTCGCATAATTCCTTGTATGAGGATTTGCAAGCGTTTTCGGTGTGGGGATTCGCTCGATGCCCTTGGCGTTGTTGGATCCGCACCATGCCTAGATTAGGCGACGCAGGGTATGATTGGGGTTAAGCTCCTTGGTGACCAGGGGCAGCAGTGTGGCCGGATAGGTGTTGTTCCTGTCGTCTATCCATTTTTCGATGCTCGCTCGGTCGTATGTTACTCCCGTGCACGTGCTCACTGGATCCTTCATCAATTCCAAGGAGATCAGGAATGTAAAGAACGGGGGAATCGAAATCTCGAGGTCTCTTCTGTTTCTCGCCATTGCAATTTCTCAAATCTGGGCCTGGGTCTGGAAATTATCATAAATAGGAGACGGCCAAGCTTCCTCTGCCATGGCAGGCCGAAGGCCGAGGCATAAAAAATACTTAGCTCTGCTTTCAAAAGCTGACACTACTAGCAGATCAACCAACCCTCAGAACATACCAACGATGAAGTCCGAGTTTTGAACACACGAATCTACCTGCAACATGTTTAACTAAGACAATAACAACAGCTTCCAGTAAATCTCTCACCAATCCCTCTATTGCAACAAGTGCTTTACCGAAACAGCACCCCATCTCTGAATCTCCAAACCAATCGGGTCTTTGCCACGCACAAACTTTAATACTGCAGACACAAACACGGGTAGGAGGGAAATAAATTGAAGTGTAGATACAACACAAATCAATAAAGTTACAGGTATTCATTGAGGGCATATTCAACAAAATTTGCATCAGTCGGCCAGTAGAAATCAATTACCTAATTTGGCGTTAAAAATTGGAGATAGTTAAAAATTGGTTTGTAATTCCCTGGCTTCAAGAACAAGACATTCGAGCACCGCGGGCTCTATCGGGCCGTGAAGATATAGAGCGAAATCCCGAACACTAGAAGCATTTAGGTGCAGGTGTAAACATGAAATAATCATGGAAGGAAAAAAAATTAAGATAGCTCGATCAAATACAAATACAGAGAAGTTGAAGGTGGTTCTTCAAGGCAAGTTACCCACCGTCTTCCATAGTTCGAGTTTCGAACACGGCTGCTTCTCGTGATCTCCGTTCTGGTTCTGCTTAGGCTTTCTTCCAGTTCAACCATGATCTCCGTTCTGTTTCTGCTTACTATTTCTTCCAGTTCAGCCATTAATGATGATGCTAAGATCCTGCCTGAGCTCCTCTTGCCAGAGTTGGATCCTTCAACGATACAACACAGTCCAATGTTGAACTACAAAACTAACAATTCATTGTCATTTCTATGAGAGGAAAATAATTTTTATGATTACTTTTGAAATTCCGATAATATAATGGCCAATTATGTGAAGAATATAATGTTTTAAATTATAGTATCAACCATAAGATTTTATTTACTAAAATTTGTGGTTTAACACTTCAAATTGTCCATAAGATTTGGATCCTTGCTTAGCTTACAACACCGCCTTCTTTTATTGGACCCCTAGGTACAATTGCTAGTTTTAGGATTTTCCAAAGGGAAAGAAATAGAAGAAAAAAGAAAAAGAAAAAGAAACCAGATCACGTGGTGCATCTCTCGACCACCTCATTGAGGAGTTTCAGCAGGCATGGATGCCACGTGGGAGGTAGGTCCTTTTCCTTTTGGCACCGATTAAGGAAAGAGGCTAAAAAAAATCTTTTGCTGTGATGGTTAAGAGGGGAAAAGGACGCGTGAGGGAGGACCTCTCTTGGTTTTTACCTCTCTTGATTTTTCGTGGAGAAGGATCCATTTAGGGTTCTCGAGCAAGAGTTCCACATTTACCTGCAAATACTTATGGCACAAAACCATCTAACGATGGAAGGAATCCCGGTGTCTTTATAAAGAAGGAACTCTGTGTTGTTGTGGAGGAGGCGGGGGATTGCATTTTGGGTTCCTTTGCTGGAGGTTTCCTTGAGGGCTTCATATTATTCATTATGGAATGGCATGCGATCCTCATATCCTTTATTATGCTGAGATTTCATGGAAAGGGGGGGAATTTTTTTTTGACCCGCATTTGTTTTTAGAAGAGCGAGAATGATCTCTACGTTCTTATGGGAGAGAAGCTCTGCCTGTAAGGTGAGAGGCAAAATGTTGTCCGTGTTCTTCTTTGAGAGACGCTCTGTGTGTAAGGCGAGAGGTAAATATGTTCTCTGCGTCTTTATTTGAGAGAAGCAATTCATTTGAGGAAGGATCTCTACGTATGATGCAGGATATCTGCGTGTGATGGGGCAAAAGAAATTTATTACCTTGCCGAAAGACATTTGGCGATTTCTAGGTATGCATTCCACCATTGATTCGGTTTCACTTCTCGCTCTGACTTGTGCGGCTTGAGTCACTGTTTCGACTCTGGGGTATTGGATGTCATCCGGTAAGTAGATCGAAACATTAGATCTTGTAAGATGTCAATGGTTAGGATATAACTTTATGTTACAAACCTTTTTCTTGCAATCTCAAAAGAATGTTGATACAACGAATCCGAATCCAGTAATCTACATGGTGTCCTTTTCTCAACAGTGCTCTGCAACGAGATATCAACCACACACCACAATATCTGTGATAGCTTGTATTAGCTATAATAAACAATAGCACGAGCTATGATTCTTGAGAAAGCAAATGGCCTAGTTAAAGGGTCAGTATTCCCTTCAGTGATACTAATATTCTATTCGGAACTGGATAGTGTAAGGTTATCGGGTAGGTGGTAAAGCCTATGTCTATATAATCATCAAGAAAGTGATAAATTTCATTCAAAAATTTATATTAGGGTTTTGGCTACAGGTTCTAGCGTGCCTAGACTTGAAGGCCGACTGACTAAATATTCTCCAAATTGGCAAATGGATAGAGAACATATATAAAGAGTTACTAAAAACAATCTGAAAGAAGGCTTAGCAGTTTTTCAGTCACGGATAAATAGAACAAGTGTAATATAAGAGGAATTAATGTTTGAAGAGAAAGTAGCTATCTCTAGTGAGAAACGTAATCCCTTTTGCAAATCAGGCCACTATATGTGTTTCTATCATACACGCTTTGGATCTGTCTTGAAATGGTTTTCAGTTAGTGATCCAAAAAATTATATATTTATGTATTTGTAAATTATTAAACCTCTGCCTTACTTTATAGATATGAAGCTATCGAATATAATGACCTCTGTATGATTCAGATCGTATTCGGTTTTGTAGTAAAAATTATTTTCTTATATATGAAATTTGATAAACCCCTGTTTGTATTATATAGATCTAAATCTAGTAATACAATGGGCATAAATACGACTTAGCTCGTATGCAGTTTGGATAGGAAAGCATATAGTTGTAGATGTAAGGCGATAACCCTCCAACTCTCGCATTGGTTAGGGGAAATCAAAACCACACACTCTGGTTCTTTTGTGGTTCTACGCTTGTCCTTTTGAAGACTCGAGTTGAAGGAACCTTGAGTATAAGTGCGACTGATAGTTAAGAGGAAGATCTTGAGCTTAGTAGGATTTATGTTTTAGACTCAACCTCTGTGAAATTATTTTGTTAACACTGAAAAACTCCAGTCCCACTATATTGATGTTTATTAATGAAAGTATTTGGTGTATTATTCTTAGAAAAGGGAAGAGCCTTGCAATAAGGACTAATTAGGAAATTGGCTTTGTTCTTGATATGAGATATTTGTGAAAAGGATGCAGTACTAGAACTGCAGTTTTGTAACCCTATGGTTGAATAATTTAATAGAAATCTTAACGGTTTGGTGGACGTAACCAGAACGTAACCCCTAACCGGGTTAGGGGCGAACAACGTACATTGGTGTGTCTTCTTATTTTTGTATTTTATATATTTCATTTTTCATGAATTCACTCAAGATAATGCTATGTGATCATGCTATGTGATCCTTACATGTTTTAGGAAATAAATATTCATTTTCTTACCTGTATCTAATTAAGTGAACTATGGATCATTTAGTTGAAATACAAAGATAGGGCCGCACATACATTTATGCTTAAAGTAAGAGTATGGTGTTATCATGAATTAAATGACAGACAATATGTATAAGCTTCACAATGAGAATCCATCTACTTCTTGTGTAGGAAATTCAAAGACTTAATGCGGAATCACATTTAGTTTAAATGCCATGTAAACTTTGAGACTAATGTTTTGGTGTTTGAAAAGAAATTCTTAGGAAAGAAAATAAGCACCTCAACACCCAAATAGTTGATTTTAATATGTGTGGACTAATGCTTCCTCAAAATGACCAACACACATTCAGTGATTGATTTTAATATGTGTGGACTAATGCTTCCTCAAAATGACCAACACACATTCAGTGATTGTTTTTACCATGTGTTCAGTATAAGTAAGTTTGCAAGATAACTACTGATTTTAAGAGACCCATTTGTTGGCTAAAAGGTAACAAGTCATTACATGTTGGAATATGGTTAAAGATATTTGGGCATGCTTTAGCCTATTGAGAAGAAAATACATTTATGTAAAATAAGGAATGCGTGGTATGTATAATGATTAGATCACGAAATATATGTTATGATTATATTTAGCATTGATAGTACAAATGAAGGTATACTATGTTATAGTTACAAGGTAAAGTTTTCATTGAAGGGCTATATTCAAAAATATTCAAAAAGGCCACTTAGAGAGATGAAAATGCATTTAAAGATTTAACCATAGATTTTATCACGTTATAAATTTGAGGTATGCTACAACTTCTATCACGAAAGGTCGTAAGGGTAGTCGTATCAAAGATATAAACTGAAAATTTTGATAGCAAAATTTTTGTTTTGACTTGGGTTCGTTACAATGTTAAACCTTCCCTTTGTGTTATATTTAATTGAGGGTATACTTAGTCTTTCAAAAGAATACAATATTTTTCTTTTTGACATGGATGTGTTACAGAATTCCGGATACGCTAAATGTAGGTTGTCTTCCCTAGGGCCATCTAGAGTTGAGCCATCCACTAGACTTTCAGCGTGACATTATCAAGTTGGTGAAGCGCATTTCTTAGCCCAGCAAGAACAATGTCCATTTTCCCTCTATCAAGTTGTAGTTGATAGTGTGTTATACTGGCTTAGAAAATTTTGTTAGTAGGATGCCATGGATGGTGGTGTCAACACCTTTTTAGGACACCTGTGTGTTGCCTACCATTGTAATTTCCTCCAATGATATATTAGTGTGATTTTCTATTCAAGATTTGCTTGCTGGACATAATTTCCAAATTGCAGATTTATTAAGCTCAGTTACTTTGTACCATACAGTATTTGCACTCCTCAATGTTTTAATACAGAGTTCAAGTACATGCAGAATTTGAAGTGTTGATAGATGCAAACACATGTTTCTGTTTTAGGACCTGTAGGTTATTCTTTGAGTGCAGATCTGTACTATGATGTAACCAACGTATATCCATATTTGAATTACCTTGTACCATGCAGTATTTGCACTCCTCAATGTTTTAATACAAAGTTCAAGTACATGCAGAATCTGAAGTGTTGATAGATGTGAACACATATTTCTGTTTAAGGACCTGTAGGTTATTCTTTGAGTGCATGTATGTAATGTGATGTAACAGGTGTATATCCATCTTAAGCCTAGATCTTCAAGCACTTAGAGGGATTCAATTTCATTAGTCGTAATTTTTTTATCATTTAATATGAAGGAACTAATACATGACATGGGAGTAAATAATAAAAAAATTATACCTCAAGAAGTATGATCTCTCTTGGTGCTCGAGAGACCCGGGTTTATGACTTTAAGATCCTTGATAAGCAGAAGGCAAGTTGATCTAGATGGGACACACTATTGATTCAACTTATAAAGAAAGCCATCTTGATCTTTGTAGTTTAGGAAAGGGATTTGATTGACCACAGTGGGTTGTTGGATGGATTCCATGACCAGACCAAAGTAAAGGTCTATATAATATTGGGATTTCCAATCCTCATAGGCTGAACATTTGATATCTAAAATGGAACGGACCTTGGATAAGGGTCCACTGAGGAGATTAGGTACTTTATTGGAATATTGGAAGGCATCTAATTAGTGACAAATGGTTTCTACACTGATGATGTTTTGATATTTGTGGTCTATTATGGGACAAAATAATTAACTAATTCTCTCTCTCTTTCTTGGGGATAATATTAGTCTCCTTACAAATGGTAAACCTAGCCTTCCCACTTTATTTGTTTTTCCTTTAAGGAATGTTAAAACACCAATTCAAACTGGTTGTTCATTATGAACATTTTAATTGGTCATGCATACATGTCTAGATTCTAGAGGGTCAGAGGTCCTACACAACATATCAATAACAATCTGACTCCAGCGTTGTAAACAGTTAGGAAATGTTCCAGAAAAAAAATGTACTAGCTTGTTTAAGAAAGGACGTTAAGATTCAGAATGCTGCATTTAAATACTGAAATGTACACTGAAATAACCAAAGAAAACAGTTTAGACAATAGCTTTATGAAGATGAAATGTACCATCTAGAAACAACAGTAACTAAAAACAAATTTGAGTCCATGTATATTGTTATGTGCACTTAAATATTTTCAATCCAGATTCTGTTTAATAACCTTATTTTTGTTGTAAAAGAGAACATCTACGTATTTAGTTGTCAAAGAGAGTATCTGAACTTCTGAATAAAGTCTTCAAGAGTCTGTCAAAATAGGATGCTTAATCAAGTGCACTAACATGATGACACTATAGTTTTCAAGCTGTGGTCAATTTATTTCATTCACCAAGATTTGTTTTTAATATAATTGAAAGTTCACATGTGCAAATGAAATTATTTCGTTCATCACAATCATGGTTTTACTCTTGTCTATGTAAATCTAGAGGTCTCACCAAAATTGAACAGCCTATTCCTAGCATGATGAAAATTGAAACAACAACTAGACTTCAGGTGAGGCTTAAAGAATATTGAGGTAGGAATCTTCTTTTAATAACCATTCATGAGTGCTTCTCTTACCATCCCATTGTTGAACAAAATCACATAATCAACAAATAGAAACATCTATGTAGCAACACACAATCCTCAATTGGATTCTACAACTATTTCTCAAGTTTAGGTTATTAGGTATGCAACACACATCCTTATTCTCTGTCCTTCTCAAGTTTAGGTTATTAGGTATGCATCAATACATTATCTCGTTCTCTAAGACCTTTTTACAAACCACTTTAATAGATTGTGTAATTTTTTAGGATATTTTGTTGCCTGATCACGATAGATTTTTGTGCTTATTAATGTGTTTGGAAAAATAAATTGTTTGGAAAAATAAATTGGATTTTAAGAATCACTATCTTTGGATCTTATTGTCTTTTATTAGAATTTAAATGATGAAATCTGTGTTAATATTTCTCCTCTTCCCGATTCTTAAAGGGTGCTAGCTCAATGGAAGAGCGCCTGCCTTACAAGCAGGAGGTTGGTGGTTCGATTCCTCCATGCCCTAATGATATTGCAGTGTATTTCTAAAGGTAAAAAATGTAGTAGTGCAATATGGATGCAATATTAGACGCAACACTAAATGCAAAACAAGATGTAAAAGTGGACGTCACAGCGAACACACAAGTAGATGCAAAAGTGGACGTTATGTCAGACACAAATGTGGACACAAAAATGGATGTCACAGTAAAAGCAAAATTGGATGCAAAATAAGACTCAACACTAGACACAATTAATGACTCAAAACTAGATGCAATACTAGGCCCAAAACTAGATGCAAAAGTGGACTCCTAACTAGACGTAAAATTGGACATTAAATTGAGCACAAAATATGGTGTATCAATGGACATAAAAACAAGCGTAACACCAGGTGCAAAACTGGAAGCAACACTTGACGCAAACAAAAACCTAAAACGAGACACAATATTGGACGCAAGATGGGACGAAACATTGGATATAAAACTAGACGTAATATTGAATGCAATATGGGATGCAACATTGTACACAAAAATGGATGCAATATTAGATACAAACATGGGCACAAAACTAGGCACAACACTAGGCGTAACACTGGGTGCAACATTGGGCTCAAACATAGATGCAAAAAAGACATCAACCAAGATGCAACACTAGGTGCAAACCTAGATGCAAAATACGACGTAAAACAAGATGAAACAATAGGCACAAACATGGATACAAAAAAAGACGTAAAATAAGATGCAAAATTAGATGAAAAAAGGGATGCAACATTATAAGTAAAATTGGATGCAAAACTAGACACAATATTGGGCCCAAATTTAGATGCAATGCTAGATGCAAAATTGGACACATAATTTGATGCAAAACATGGTGCAAAATTGGGTGCAAGACTCGATGAAAACAAAGGAGCAAAATAAGATGCAACATTGGATGCAAAATTGAGCATCAAACTCGGTGCAAACAGGGATGTAACAAATGACACAAAAAAAGATGCAATACAAGATGCAAAATTGGGCGTAACAAAAGATGCAAAAAATTGGGTGCAAAAATGGACGCAAAAATGGATGTTAAAAAGGACGAAAAAAAAGATGCAATAGATGGCGTTTTATGAAATTGTACAATAGCATCAGGTTTAGCGCCGGATTGTTCACCAAAATTGGGAAAAAATTACACTAAAATCCGGCGCTAAATTCGACGCTAAATCCAGTTTTTGTTGTAGTGAGAGTCCATGATCTGGATCTTAGGGGATGCGACCCATAAGGCTTGGATGACGAGAGAGGAGGAGAAGAGATAACATTATGGACCAGCTGTGAGAAGGACACATCAATGAGATCTAGGATGAGAATAACCTAGATGAAGAAACCTAAGTAAATATGCCCCATGGAGGGGTGAGGCTCAAAGAGGGTTCTTTGAGCCTCACCTCTCAAACCATACTAAAAAAAACAATCAGAACTAGTACCCAATAACTCAATAGAATAAGAGAAGTGTAGGATGTCAAAAATCCTTGAACGCTTTATTGAGAAGGCATATATCATTTTTACAACATTATTACAATGTTCCTTGGGGAAATACAATGGGTTGTGAAATATCATGGATGAGAGAAGTACAATGTGCCTTGAATCCATACCATGGAATAAAACAATGGCTTGTCAAATACCATGGATGGGAGAGGTTGGTCTCTCCATTAAATGTTTTTATGACGAATGAGAGAGGGTGGCCTCTCCATTTAATGCTTTTATGACTCATACATCCGAATTTAGACCATATGGCCCTTGAAATTCAGATCAGTCCACAGTCATTCTGACATGTAATCCTGAGCCCAATATTTAAGATAGGACTTTTTTATGATTGTGAATGCCAATAAGAGTCTTACATTGTTTATAAACTAAATGATTATATTTGTTCCTCTTTTTGATTGAATCTATAATAGTCTTAGGCCAAATGTACTTGGCCTCAAGTATATGACCCCATAGACTATCCAGTGAAAGAAAGTTCCATAGTGATTTCCCTACAAGTTATTGATGAAATTTAAAAAAAAATCCCCCACGCTCCCCATCATTTGGGGGAAGAAATGGATTTACACAACACCATATAATGTATGCAGTCAAGAGTGCCCTACAATACATAATCCATCACATGACAATAAACTAGAATGACATCCAAGATAAATTTTACCAAAACAAGTTTACCCCCATGAGAGAACCATCAGTTGCACCAACAAGAAAATCTCTTTTCAACTTTTGTTATGATCCAATTGTAATCCTCATGGGCATAAATATTTAGCTTGAGGATGTAGCCAAGGTACTTAACCCCAGACTTTAGAGAAGTAATACTGAACGAAAAAAAATCATGCCAAAAATTCCTTCTATCTTCAAGATTTACCTTATTGTATTAAACAAACTTGGCATAGTTAATCATCATACCTTTGGCTTGACATGACAACTCAAGAACACCTTAAATAGAAAAGTAATAGAAGGTGCACTAATGACCGTTACTGGGATTTTATGATTTTTTATGGAGTGTCAGCCTTCTTGGATGAGCCAATTGAATCATGAATCAAATTCCAATTTAGGAAACCAAACTTATATGGTGATATTACTTTAGAAAGAATGGGCTTGATCCTTATAACAATGATATTTGAGATTATCTTGTTAACACTAATGCAAAGGGAAATCAAACAAAAACCATCATAGGTATCTAGTCAATCCACTTTAACAATGCAAGATATAAAAGTGGCATTAAATATTTGAGGCATGGATCCCAACTAATGCATCTCTTCTACTACGTGCAACAAATCATCCCTGAGAAGACCAAAGAAACCCACATAAAAATTCGTTGTCTAGTCATCAAGACATGGACTCTTATCACTTTGGAAAGAGATAATAAATAAATTTAGATCCTTTATTTCCACTTGACTATATAGATCTTCATTGTATGACTCATCCACTAATCGGTGAAACATAATAATCAAAGTTATAACCTTACCAATCTCGGTATGCTTGGGCTCCTTAAACATATTTGAAAAGTGAAGCACCCCCAATCGAGCAATATTTTCGAAACCAAAATGAGGTTGACCCTTAGTATTCTTCATCTCCCAAATCATATCCAGTTCGCGTCTATGATTTGCAAAGTTTTAAAAAAATGGTATTCATATTTGCCACCTCAATCCAAAGAGTAAAACTCTGAAACCTCCACTCGATTTCCCAATCCTGTAGCAACTTATCCCTCTTCTGTTCTAGCTTAATTAATCTGATGTTGAATTTCTCATCCAAAATTTCCTTCGAGAAGGAGGAGATAATTGTCCCTAATTTCTCTAAAACATTTGAAAGCATCTCCAATATTTCCAAGTGTTGTTCCTGGCACCAATCCTACACTTTAAACTTGAGATTACAAAGCATCCTAGAAAACTAAGAGCGTGGCACTTTCTTCTCTCTACCTTTGAATGTATGCCCAATTATTCTTTACCACCTCTTGAAAATTTTCCTCCAATGTCCAACTTGGATTGTATTTGAAAGGTTCACCTAGTTCATGACCTAGTTTTTCCTCATTCACACTGAGCTCCAAATAAATGGGAAAGTGGTAGAAAAATTGGTTAGGTGCTACCCATGAGTGATAATGATCAACCAAGCGAATACTATCATCATACGTCAGAAACCTGTTGAGCCTCTTGGCCCACACCAGCTAACCCAACCTGAATCCTGATTATTACTCCAAGTCAACCAAACATTACAAGGAGTAATATTATGCCAAGCCACCTCCTTGAAACAATCGGCTAAAACTTGGGAAAGACTATCCACCCTAACCAAAATGCCCTAAACCTATTCTTTGCTAAGTGTAAAATTCAAGTTCCCTTATATAATGATATTTGGAACATTAAGACAACAATGAGAGGTGATATGTTCCCAAAACTCAAGATTGCCCTCGAAAATCCCATATAAATTGAGTAGAAAGAATGAATGATTCAACTACAAACTAAATAAAAACTATGTACAAAGACTAAAAATAACTATAAAATTGTTAAGGAGATAGAGAGATTAACTAAACCTTGTTAGAACTCCCACTGAGTGGCCTGCATAGTCCAATGTCAAAAACTCCTAGCCTTTAAATTCCTTCCACATTCTAGCAACTACCTCTTCTCCCCGACCAATGGTTTGTTGCAACATCCTAATCTCTAGCTTCTCCAATTCAGTGAGGTGTTTTAGGGCTAACATTTTGGGTTCCCCCCCAAGCCTCGGGCATTAATAGAGAGAATATTTATTTGGAAAGATGTTGAGGGGCATGTCCATCTCTAAGGGCCCTTGAGATAAAGTCTCTTCCTTCCTTGACAACCCTATCGAACTACTCAATCATGATCATTTCTAATATCATATTTACGACCAACCCTCGAGCCCTCAACCTTCTGAGGCAGATCAAAACACAATCCCCCCTATTCACTTGAAATTAGAGAGTGGACCTGCGAGGAAAGAAGGTAAGGTCCACTCCCTCTTGTGCTATATGAAGGAGTAGCTAACCAAGATCTTGAATGAGCCCCAAATCCATGAGATCGGTCAGAGTCCCCAGACAAAACCAAAGCAAAATCATTCACCCCTACAACTTTATCTGAATATAGCTTTGTCTCCACTAGTGAAAGAAGGGAAGCTAGGAATAAGAATTGTCTCACTCTCTGGACAAGGAACATTGAGAAAAACAACATGCAAGGGGGAAACAAAGCATTATCTGTTAACCTACATGTGGTCATGCAATTAGGATTCTCCACCTTCCGTATATTTTCTAGTTTAGCCAACTCCACTAGCGAGAGGTCGATGCCACCAAAAAATTCCCAAACAATCTCTTAATGATCAAATTCAGAGTCTGGCCCCATAGGAAAGGGTATAAACAAATATCCAACCACTACTTCAGGAGGGTTTTCCATAGGAGGGACCTCGACTTGATCATGTGCAGAACGAGTAAGATCTACATTACCCTCAGGACTAGAAGGCAATGGAAGTTGAGTTGACTTTGAGTCTCTAGTGGAAGTGCCTGAAATCCTTTAAGAATTCCAACCCTGGCGATGATGCCTCTATGAACATTCCACCACCACGTGACCATACTTATGGCACCAAACACACCATAATGGAACATTAAGATAATTAAGTGTCTGTGTAAAATACTGCTCACCGACAATAAACTCCATAGACTCGAATAAACCATGTTTTACATCAATATCTACTAAAATTTGAACCATCGAGCAATTTGGATAGGAAAAAGAATAATAATCATAAGTGATAATTTTTTTGATAATGTTCCTAATCATTTCAACCTAGCAACCAACCAAATTCCAGAGGAAATCTTGGAAGCTTGACCCAAATGGGAGTACAATTAAGTACCTCCTCTCTCAAATCAAATAAGGAATGCCACCTTTTAAGGACGAACATATATTTTTCCAAATACCATCATTTGTGAAGGATTTTCTAAACATCGAGATCCCCTTAGAACACAAAACCAAACCATACTATGTAAGGGAATGAGTGGTCATGCAATAACCTAGTAGTGATTCCTAATGACCCACAACCTAGGCTTAAAGATGAGTTAGATTCATTGGACACCCATGGAAATTCCACACCATAACACACCCCTCTAAATCAACAATGTCCATAATGTTGATACTAACTCCCACCACTGGGGATAATCACCACCTCGGGCATTAGGGTATGGGAAAAAACAAGAGAGTTCGCCAACTACCATGCTAATACCCACAAAGTTGTCTGAATGTTCTAGATCCTTCACAAACCAATCCATAAACTGAGCCTCAAGCTCCTCACCTAGGATAGCACCCAACATAGAGGAAAATTAATCACGCACAACCCACTCTATGTTTAAACAACCATTTGACAACTCCTTCTAGGATCCCACATTATGAATACGGTCAATCACTATAAAATCAGATAATCCAACAGCTTCCATATTCGTCCTAGTGCCTATATTAGAATTTGAACCCTCTAGAGAAAGGATCATATTCAAAGATTTGGAGAATGTTCTGCAACCACATCATTTATCCTTCGAGAAATATGAGTAAGATCCCACTGACCATTCCTTTCCAGGGTACTCCACTAATCATGAGGGAGTCCCCATCATAGTTATAAAACTTTAAAAAAAATATAAAATTTTAATAAATATATTTGGAAGTTGATATACCTCAATTAAATTTGAATAACTATTCCAAGTTCTTAGTTCTTAATAAAATAATATGATATTTGTTAAATTTTAATATGAAATATCAATTTTTAATTCACCGAGAAACACTTTTTACAAGGCACTTGCATATATATATATATAAAGAAGAACTATTTTATTTTATAATTAATTAATTAATGCAGCTTTTGTCTATTTGTAGGGATTATGTGTTATCATTTACAACATGATTTTAAATTAAAATACTTGGGGCTTGGACAATTAGTTTTGTAATAATTGAAAATTAATCAATGATGGGGTAAGTTGCAATTATTTTACTTAATTAATGAATGCAACTTTTGAATAATTGTAAGATTTATGTATTATCATTTACAACACCATGCTAAATCTTGGTAGATACGAATACATTTGGGTAGTAAGATTGGGGGAATTGGGGGAACCAAAAAATAAACATTTGGGTTGTAAGATTTGGGGGAATTGGGGGAACCAAAAAATAGGCGAGTTTTTGGTAGTGCGATAGGGGGTTAATAGGAGAACACTAAGGTAGATATTAGTTATGGATAAATAATTATTTTACTTCAAAACTAATTATTGAATGCAACTTTTGCTATTTGTAGGATTTATGTGTTATCATTTACAACACGATTCCAATTTGGAAAGGTTGCCATATGGACAATTATAATGGAAAATATATTCCATTATATATTGCAAATAGTTTTGGTAAATAACTATTTTCCTCTATAATCAGTTAATGAATGTAGCCTTTGCCAATTTGTAGGATTTATGTGTTATTGCTTACCACACTATTCCAAATTGGAATAATTAACACCTAGACAATTATAATGGAAAATATATTGGATTATATATTGTTAAGTTAATAATATAACAATGAATTAGATATTATTTTTGTAATAATTGCATATTAATAATAATTGGGTAAGTTGCTAACTACCAATAGATAAAAATCATGTCTATTTGATGCATTTTTGGATTCCCTTGGGTATCACTGAAAATATAAGGAAGATTTGTTTTAAGATTGTATGGTCTGTTAGTCTAGAGCAACAAGGTTTAGCCTGGACCTCATGGAAGATATTGGCTCGACCTAAGGTTTATGGTGGTTATGGCTTAAAAAAACCTGTTATTTTTTCTAAATCCCTTGCTTCTAAGAGTGCGTGGAATATTGTTCATGGATCTGGTTTATGGGTACAGATTGTTAAGCATAAATATATACATCTTTTGTCTCTTGTTGATTGGATTATAAGCTCTTCTAAAGCCGAAGGAATATATCTATTTGATGGAAAGCGGTATTATAGTCTTTTGAATTGATTGGAGAAGGTTTTGTTTGGAAGATTGGAAATGGAGTTACTGTTAGACTTGGCATTGATCCTTGGGTAGATTGTAGGTGGAGGAATTTACTACCTCTGAATTTGATTGATTGTTTACACAATCATGGATTTTACTATCTGAAATATATTATTAATGTTGGGTCTTCTACCTTTCTGGATCAAGGATGGCTCTCTTCAGATTTTGTTGGTTTAGTGGATGTACAGGATGGACTGATGAGCTTGTGTGGATCCATTCTAAAACTGGGAAATATACACCAAATGATGGATATACTCAATTGATTAAGGAAAATGAAGATATTGAGTTAATTTGGTGGTGGAAAGTGGTATGGATATTCAAATGCCCATTGAAGTCTAATATTTTTATGTCATTCTTACTCTCTAACAAAGCTTAACTTGGGATATCTTGTGTAGAAAAGGAAGGGAAGGCCTTGGTAGATGTTACTTATGTAGGGTTGCTGAAGAATCTAACTTTCGTTTGGGAGTGGACTGTATTTATACTAAATCAATTTGGTATGAAATTGAATGCAAGCTTAAATTGAAAAACTTATGGGTTGGTGATTCTGTGAAGATGTGTATTAAAAGCTGGTGCTCCAATGAGGAATTGAAGGATATAAGATATCTTCCTTTAATTGTTTAATGGTATATCTGGAAATCTAGGAATCTTTGTTGCTTTCAGGATAAATTTTTATTGCCTTTACAGGTCTCACTTCAAAGTTTGGTCACCTTGCGGACTATTCCTCAAGATCATATTTCTATCAAAACTAGAATTGTTGTTGAGGAATTTATTGATAAAACTTATCCTTGGGGCTATTTTGATGGGTCTACTATTTGGGAATAGAGAACTTTTGGTGTAGGTGGGATTATTTTCCTTTCAAAAGATCATTGGTTTAAGTTTAAAGCTAGACTTGGTGAAGGCTCTAATAACTTTGCTGAACTTTATTGGTTAAAGTTGCTTCTTAGATTGGATAATGATTTGCACTTAAACAATATTTAGGTCTTCGGTGATTCTCAAATCAGCATTAAATGGGTCATTGGACATAATAGGATTCACAATGTACAATTGAATCCTTTGATGAATGAGGCCCTTAGGTATTATGAGAATATGGATTTTTTGGAACTTAAACATATATATAGAGAAAGGAATGCTTTGGCTGATGAATTAGAAAACGTTGGTACTCTTTTGCAGGAGGGTATATGGAAGATATTTGAATACAAACTTTCTGAAATTTCTAAGTCCTCTATGTCTTTCTAAGTTAAAGGATTGATAGGTTGTTGTTTATTCAGTCTTTTGTTTAAGACTTTTCGAGATAAATCTTTGATATATAGTATGGAAGAAACTTGTGTGTATTTTTAATGTTGATTTTTGGTTAAAGGTTAGAGAGGTTGCTGTCACTTCATACCTTTGTTCAATATTTTTCATGATAAAAATTTGAGGCATAGTATGGCAGAAATTTTTTGTGCAGAAGAAGATCCAATCTGTTTTTTTGAAGCATGATATTGTATTTAGCTATAATTATATGATCTATGGTTTCGTGCAATAGGAGTGACACTTCATATGAAGGTCATCTTAAAGAATATTTGAAGAAACATTTTAATGGTTTTTGGGTGATGGACAATGCCGAAAGTATCAATACATATGAAGAATGCAATCTCTTATTATGAATAGAAGTTAACGATTTTATTTATTTATTTTTAGTTCCTGTGGAAAAAAAAGGCAAAGAAAACAATATGATCTAATAGTATTCTTGAGATGCATTGAGAAATGCAGAAAAAAAATATATATTGAGATTGATTGCTTTGTCATATATATGTAATTCATCATTAAATTTCATTACATTCTTTCACATGTATTATCAATAAACATGATTATTACTTTGCTATAATTCACCATTTGAATTGTTTTAAATTTATTTTTTGGATAAGATGATTTCAATGTAGTACTTTTGGTTTTTTTTAAACATTATTTGGATTCCTTTCAACATTTTATAAACTTCAAAGTTAAGATAAATCTATATTAGTGACACACTTAGAACGGGGAGAGATAATGGACCTTCGACTAGCTAAGGGGAGTGTCAGGTTTTCATACTCACGTAGTACGAGGTTGTCAGAAGGATTTATTACTCCACATTTCGAGGAAGTTTTGGAGGGTATTGGGAAGGGAGAGTTTGTGTGTGAAGTTAATGAATATGCTGCAGTTGAGAAGCTTATCAATGAAGCTATCAATTGGTCGGTGGAGGAAGTGCTTAAGGAGTTTGGAATCCTTGACACAGATAGGAATGTGGTTGACGTTAATTTTCAATTTGTTAATGGTGTTGGGGAGACTGCTTTGAACCTTATAAAGGTGGATTTTGGATAGGAGAAAGCATAGGTTGGCAGGGTCGCTACTACTAGGACTGAGCAATTAGTTGGAGGAGATTTTCTTGATTTAAAGAAGGATCCTCCTGCACATTCTCCCTCTCTTCAATCAGGTAGGAAAAATGTGTCAAATTGAAGAAGGATAAATCTCTGCTCATTCTTGGAATCAACGTGAAGATTAATGAAGTGACTGAGACTGTGGACCAAATTATGGTTAGTAGAGTGATTGGACCTCGCGTAGGGATAAAGAGAATGATTGCTCGGGTTAAGGACCAATGGAGTGGGATAATTGATTCTTTCTTGGACATTCGTCTCCTTCCTAGAGGATGGTTGGCTTTCAAATTTAGGTTGAATTATGAGACTACTCGAATTCTGGGTAATTTTTGGAAATGGAAAGCAAGAGTTCTTTTCCTTAAATGATGATCTCATTTGTTTGATCTGCACAAAGAAAGGTTGGATAAAAGGGAAATCTAGGTCAAAGTGCCTAATCTTCCTTTGGAGTTCTGGTCTGCTGATTTTTTCAAAGCTATTGGGAATGTTTTGGGGCACATTGTGGATGCAAACTGGTTGTATCTGGAATCTCGAAATTACAAGGTTGTTAAAGATCTGGTGGAGTTAGATATTAGAGAGGGTTTGGCGGAGAATTTGGAAGTTCGTCAGGGAAAGCACTTACTGATGATCTGAAACTCGGAGATCTATCCTTTCTTGAAATTTAGGATACAAATTTTCTTGATAAAACCTCTTTACCATTTTCTAATCTGAAAATTGAGAATATGCATTTTTTAAGATTTTGCAAAAAGGATAGGGGTGTTGAACTATCTTTTTTGGTTGGTCTAGGGAAGAATAAGGAATTGGTGACTACAAGAAAGGGGCATAAATATTGATTACAAAAATCCCATGAAAAGGAAGTCTAGGATATTGCAGATGGTCGTCAACGAACTATTAAATCAGCTATTAAGATTACAGATGTTGGACATAGTAACCTTAAAGAGGCACTTAGAGTAGTGGAAGCCTCTGGAGGGGTTTCACTGTGATTTTCTTTTCCCTAAATTGCAGAGGTATTTCTAGCGCCTCTAAGAAGCTAGCAATCAAGAGGTTGTTGGATTTCTACAAGTCCGATGTAATTTTCTTTCAAGAAACTATATGTTTGAGTGTCAAAGTGATTGAAGAGATGAAGATTTTAGTTAAAGATTGGGAGTTTGTGTCTTTAGATGCATTAGGGAAATCGGGTGGTTTGATTACTGGGTGGAACTACAGGAATTTTAAACTCTTAAATTCTTGGTCTGTTGCTTCTGGAATCGGGGTACACCTGGAAATCCGTGAGTTGAACCTTACTTTGTTGTTTCTTAATATCTATGGGACTTATGGGGATAGAGAATATTTCTGGAATTCGTTGTTTGCTAAATATTTATTATATGGGAGAAACCTTATTCTGGGAGGTGATTTAAACTTCTCTTTAGGCCGATCGAAGATTTGGGGGGCTAAATCCATGAAAGACCCTCTTGTTCTTTTTCAAAATTTGATGGTGGAGAAAGGTTTGTTGGATGTGTCTCCCAACAAAATTAAACCTACTTGGTTCAATAGAAGATCTGTTATGGATAGAATAGCTAAAAGAATTGATCGTTTTTTTCTATTAGAGAATCTGGTGGATTTTTCTTCCAGGGTTTGTCAATGGGTCGGTCAAGGAGGGGATTCTAACCATTTTTTGGTTCTATTGAAGATTGATAGAGCATATGTTAAAAATGTCAGTTATTTTTAAGTTGAATCCTTATTGAATGAATAATATTGATTGTATTCAAGCTTTAGCTTCTTCCTAGAATGATTTTGATATCAACAGTGTGGAATCTGTAACAATAAAAATGGCAAAAAAACTTTGTCTGGCTAAATCTACTGCAGCTAACTGGATTCACAATCAGAAAGATCAGGAAAACAAGGAACTCTGAGCAATTGAGGGAGACATTGTTCTTTTCTTCGGTGAAGAAGGTTCTCGGTCTTGGACAGAGGAAGACAGAAACATTCTTTTTAAGCTGGAAAAAAAGGAAAAAAGAGCTTTTGCGCAACTTAGAAGACAAAGAGAAGATTAAGAGCAGAGCGATTTGGACGGAGAAGGGAGACGATAACACTAAATTCTTCCATAGTTTTTCTAATCAGTGGAAGAACCTTATTACTATTTGGAGCCTCAAAAAGGGTGATGGGATTATTATTAGTAGTTTTGATGCTTTGGATGCTGAAGGGGTTGATTATTTCGGTTCTTTATATAAGGAAGAAAAATTTAACACAAAAGAATATGTTCAAATAGCTCTTTTGTATCCTAAAATGGTTGATGAGACTGATAATGAAGCTCTTACGGAGAAGGTATCTGCCGAGGAATTGGAATTTGTTATGCTTGGTCTTCAGAAGGAAAAAAGTTCGGGGTCGGATGGCCTTACAATAGATTTTTTCATTCGCTTGAAAGACACTGTCTTTGAGGATATTTTGAGAGTTTTGGATGAGTCCAGACTTAAGGGTTATGTATGGGTTCCTTTAATACTTATTTTGTTTCCCTCATTCCTAAATTGGACTGTCCGGATTCATTTGTTGAGTTTCGTCGATTTCTTTATGCAACAATATTTACAAGATAATCGCTAAGGTTATTGAAAGAAGGGTTAAATGTATCCTTTTTAATGGAATTTATGTTGAACAATTTGGATTTTTACCTCGGCTTCATATCCATGAGGCTATTGGAGTAGCACAGGAGGGTTTACACTCGATCATGACAAAGAGAATGAGAGCAACAATGGTGAAAATTGATCTTTCTAAAGCCTATGATTGGGTGAGTTGGACCTATCTTTGAATTGTCTTAACTCAGGTTGGTTTTTGTCCCTTGATGGTTCGCTGGATTATGGGTTGTCTCCCTTCTATTTCCTTTTTTATTCTTATTAATGGGAAACCCTCTCCCTTCTTTAAAGCTAGTAGAGGTTTGAGACAGGGTTTTCGTTTGTCTCCTATCCTCTTTGTGCTGGTTGTGGAAGGCATTAGCAGAGCCATTATACAAGCTAAAGAAAATGGTTGCTTTAAAGGCATTAGTATTAAAGGATTAATGCGCCTAAATCACCTTTTATTTGTGGATGACGTTTTAATTTTTTGAAGTCTTCGTTCTATGAAGCTGAGATGACTTTCTCTGAAGTTGTGGATTACAAGAATCTTTTGGATATTAAGAAAATGAGGCTTGTTGAAGGCCTTAAGTATTTGGGTTTTATGCTTAAACCGCTTGGTTATGGAGTTAAAGATTGGTCTTTTATTATAAATAAATGTGAAAAAGGGTCTCTTACTGTAGTTTGTGTTGGATTTCCAAGAGAGGTCGGATTATTCTCATTAAGTA
Source organism: Pseudotsuga menziesii (assembly GCA_001517045.1). Classification (NCBI taxonomy): domain Eukaryota; kingdom Viridiplantae; phylum Streptophyta; class Pinopsida; order Pinales; family Pinaceae; genus Pseudotsuga; species Pseudotsuga menziesii. The sequence continues at coordinate 635,058 of LPNX011002442.1, read as the reverse complement.
TGCTCTTGCTGCTATTCCTGTTTATTGGTCTATTTCTTGGATTCCAAAAAGGATTCTCAATCAACTTGATTCTATCTGTATGATATTTTTCCGGTCTAGGAAATCTGATAGAAAAGATTTTGAATGGATGCATGTAATACCCCAGTTTTGACCCCTTGGTATTTAATTGTACATAATGTAAATATTGTATTGAGATGATGGCATGGAGCTCAAGGCCAATGCCCTGCCATTGATGAATGTTTTGTGGATAGGTGATCAAGGCTGATACCTATGGTGATAGTGCTAATTCAAGCACGGTAGATATATTTTAATATATCATGTAAATGTACAAATTAATATAAATAATATAAAACCACAGCTAGCTATGGGACTATAAACGTTAAAGAGATGGGGGCATGATTCCACAAGGGATAGGGAGGGGAAATATTCAAACCCTTGAGCCAATGGGGGAAAGCCAAATGTCAAAGGGAAAACCCATAAAACTGTCAACTACCCATTTTGTATTTTGTGCCCAGTCATCCAAAAGTGGTTGAGTTAGTTAATGCATGGAGATGGGAAGAGTATGAGAGTGAAATTCGAATTGGGAAGCCACCCATTTTTGGGAAAACATGTTTTTGACTTATTGGGCAAATAAATACTTGGAAATGCATGCCCATCCTATTGTTCATCCATTTGTTTTGCTCTCTCACATGTTTGGAAGCTCTTGTGTGTTTTCCTTCACGTTTGGGTTGTTTTCTCCATTTTTCCATGGCTAGAAATTCGTTTTTGTATGGCTAAGTGAATGTGTAGCAAGGATTTACGATTTGGGGGTTTTGTAGAAGCATTTTTGTCTTTCTCACACAACTGGAGCTTGTTGTGCTTTTACCTCCACTTTTTTTGTCATTTCCTCATTTTCCCATACCCAGGATTTCGTTTTTGGTATTGTGCAGGGAATGGGCAAAGGAGACCCACGATTTGGGTGTCTATGGAGGTCGTTTTAGTCCCTACAATGCCCAGAAACGTTTTGTGAAATCATATTTCTCTCACAAGGTGTTTTTCCCTATTTTACCAGTCCGTTTTGGTTGCAAACCTGTTTTTGTTTATGCTCAATGGTTGGGAAGATAGATTCACATTTTGGGTGTGAATAGAGTTTGTTTTTGCCTCTGTGAAGCCATTAAACATTTCCTGAAACGATTTGATCACTTGGGTTGTATTTTCCCATTTTCCATTTTCGACTTTGGTTCCTACGACGTTTTTGTCCATACCTAGAACTTGTATTTCGCTGTGAAGTGTAACCTTTTGTTGGCTTGGCTGAGTAAGTCCAAGGAACCCATTTGTTAGTGGGTTGACTGTGTTTGGATGTGATTATTGGCTTGACTGTGGGTGTATGGTCTTGGTGTGTGTGAGTTTGTGTTCCCTAGTTCCTTGTGGAAATCATGCCCAACTTGGGGTGGCAGTGGTGTTGAGAGATTGAGGAGCACACTGGCCTATGGTTGGGTGGAAATTTACAGCGACATAGCTAGTTGTGAGGAAGCTTCTTCTCAAGATAAGTATTTTCTTGTGTTTAACCTCTGCAATTGTATGTGCTTGTTTTATGAATTATGAACATGGAGAATGCTTGAATGAATGATTTGCTTCCGTTGTATATGGTTATGCATATGTGTATGTTATATGTTCAATGCATTTATTATTGTTTATGTTCATGGGGCTTAGATCCCCGTCTAAATGATAGCATCAGTGCAGTAGTTGTGTCCTCTCGGAAGGGAGGGGACGCGACAACACACTAGAAGAGTGTCATTGCTCCAAAAGTGTGGGGAGGATGGGGAGTTAAAGACCTTCGGTTATTCTCACAAGCTCTTGCTGCTAAGAGCATCTGGAAGGTCATTCACATTCAAGGACTGTGGGTCGATATAGTGAAGATCAAATATATCTTTCCATTGTCTTTGCTAACATGGATAAGAAAGCCCACTAAGCTAGTAAGAAATATTTCTTCTATTTGGAGAGAAGATCTTAATGCATTTGATGCTATTGGAGATTGTTTGCAATAGAAAATTGGTCGTGGAGATAAAGTCAGAGTGGGAATTGATCCCTGGGTGGGTTGCAGCGATAATTCACTCTACCTCAAATCCTTATTCAGTCTCTTCATGATAAGGATTTGTTTATGATCAAAGACATTAGGTCCATGACTGTTTCAGATCTTTGGAGAACGGATTGGAACAATGCTTATTCTCTTGGTTTGGAAGATGAATATGTTGCGATATGGCAGTCCTACATTGAATTATTAAGGAATAACCATATCAACCTTTATGTTTGTGAAGATCAATTGATATGGGTCCGAGCTGTAAATGGTATGTACTCACCCAGAGAGGGATACCGTATGATGATGGATAAGATCTTTTATGGGAATAAACAATTATGGTGGTGGAAGCAGGTCTGGGGTTTCAATTGCCAACTGAAAGCTAAAATGTTTTTGTGGTTTATTCTTTTGGATAAAGCATTAACATGGGACAAATTGCAGAGAAGGAAATGGCCTGGCCCTAACAGATGTTGTTTGTGCAAGGAACAGGAGGAAACCAACAGTCATCTGGTAATTGATTGTAGGTACATCAAACTTGTTTGGAAAGCAAAGGAGATTCCTGATGGAGTCAAAAATTGTTGGATAGGTTCTTCTATCGAGGAAAGATTGTGGAACTACTGTAGTAATATTAAAATTCATGCTTTTTTCTCTCTTTTGGTTATGGTTATTTGGTTGGTTTGGAAGGTTAGAAACACTTTTTTATTTGAAGATAAGTTTTCTTAGTGTGTTACTTGTGCTATTCAATGTAAAGCTTTGCTTGAGTTTTTTCTGCAAAGTATATTTGAAAAAGAAACTGAGTATTGTTAAGCCTTTGGAATTCAAAGAATATCCTGTAGCTTTCTTTGATGGAGCCTCTCATGATAAGAGTGGTTTTTGCGAAGCAGGGGAATAATTTTTCTTGTTGATAATGTCTCGTTTGCCTTCAAAGCTGGTTTAGGTTTTGGAAGCAACAACTTTGCTAAACTTTCAGTGCTTTGGCTTCTACTGAGATTAGCTAGAATTAAAGACTAGGATAAGCGAATTGTCCATGGTGATTCTTTGATAGTTATCAACTGGCTAAACAAGGTTTGGAATTGTCACAATCTACTTCTTCAAGGTTTCTTGGAGGAAGTTCTCAGCTTAACTGAAGATTTTGAAAAAATATGTTTCAGACACATTTATAGGGAAATTAATATGGAAGTTGACTCTTATTCTAAAGAAGGCTTACTGCTTAAGAAGGGAAAGTGGGCTTCTTTTTAAAAATGGATTTGCTTCACCAGTCTGTATCTTTTGATCACGAGGTTTTTCAAATAGAGCTTTTGTGGCCTGAAGAAAGTTTTTGGTTATTAAATTTCTATGAAACATAGAAAGCAGTTTTGTTGTATTCAATATGAATATCAAATTTCAAAGATTGAGACTGGGGTGATTTTGTTAATAGTTTCAGAACTTATGGGATAGTCTTATATTTTGTAAGACATAAATGCTAAAATTTCTTTAGTATCCGAATAATGTAATATATTCTATGAATACAACATGACTTTTTTTCCTTGTAAAATATAATATCTCAGTTGTAACAATTTAGAATTGATTATAATATTATACATATTTTCTTCTTCTTCTATATTTATGATAATATATATTATTTTTATTTTAAATTTATTAATATTTTTGTCAATTAAAGTAATATTTAAAAAAAAAAATTCAAGAAGAAAAATAGTTGTTCCTTGATATTCAAAAAAGAATCAAAGGTAATTGTTACAAGACTATGATATCAAGGTATCATCTCTGATCCGATCCATATGTCAGATCCAAAAGACCTATACATTGCAAAAGCTAAAGGGAATCGTTGAAAAACAACACCAGCTTTCTCAAAATAAGACCATCCAAGTATGTCCAAAGGGAATACAAAAGAACCCATCCAAATTATCCAAGGAGGAGCTTGGGGAGGTGACTAAAAAGTCTTTGCAACAGAGGAGATCCGTGTTATCCTCAATCATCCAAGATGGTTCTCTAAAGACTCAACCATCTCATACTAAAAAGAAACAATAACCAGAAGGTTAGAGTATGTAATTAAGCATCATGGCTCTAAAAGAGTTGAAGCTTACATTCCCCAATAATTACAACTTCATAATATTCAATGAAGAAAATGAGGCATGAAGCCATGGGGAGAGCCTCGTTGAATAATTTGTTTATTGTGTTCTCTAAAGACATGATGGAAGTCTAGTGAGAAAAAGAAGGCCTTCAACTCCATGATGTTGTCACACCAACAATCCAGATCTAGGGCTAGAGAGCTGCCTTGCCATTTTCCTAGTTGATGGTTACAGAAGAGTCACCATAAACATGGAGAGTGGGAATGCCAATAACCTTTGTAAAACGTAACAAAGCCCAAAGTACCATTAATTCTGCTCTATTATTGGTGGTGAGCCCACATCCCACTTTAATACAGAAAAAATAAAAGTGACTTATTAGAAGAAAGATACCTACTCCAATCTTTTTTGTTGAGACCTTGTTAAAAAACCAATATTTTAAACCAATTAGTACTTTTGTCAAACCAAATAATTAATATGTTAAAGTAAGAGCTATATTTTAAAATCTCGTTAGCACAAGTGGTTGTATGGTGGTTTTAGGTGAATTGTTCCTCAAACCAAAAGAAAAATTATTATATTTTAAATTTTTTCATGACTAAAAATTTGTTATTATTATTATTTAAATTTAAAAGAAAAAATCCTCCTGTCATTTCAATAATTCAATATTATCACACAATCCCACTTAAACACGTTGAAAGAAAACATTCTATACAAGTAGTGGAGCATTCTATACAAGTAGTGGAGCTCGACAGATATTTCTTTGAAAAGCATCAACCTCTAATGGGATTTAATGCAACGCAAATGAATAAATTTATAAATATATACACAGAGCAAAAACATCACCATGCCTCATATGTAGAGCATCCAAAACATTTATTATTATTTTTTGAATTTCTTCGGTGCTCATGTCCACCCAAATCAAGTCATCAATGGTGTCCTCTGAAATGGTAGAGTTCAAGACGGCTTTTGGCCTCTGGAAGCAGGAGCTCTAGAACAGGATGCTGAATGAGATTAATCTGTTTGAATGCCCATTTCAGGGCTGCCAATGCATCTGCCTTCGCCAGAGCTTCACTGTCCCCTGCATGTAAAGCAAGGTAACACAGAAGAATCAAAGCAGGAATCTGAGCCAGCTCTTCCCCAAAGTATACAAGCTGGACCAGCTGCGGAGCACAAGAAGAATCCTCAAGAATGGCCTTGGAACGCTCTATATGCAGGTAATTTTCGGTGCAGGCAAACTTGGTGAGAGCAGTCACTGCCTCCCGGGATACAGATAATTCTTTATGATCCAGGTGTTTCACAAGGGCAGGGATCGGCCTGGTTTCTGTAGCATGGAAGGTCCGAGCAAGGCACCCAATCGATCTAATGCAACAATTCAAAAGTTGAGATTCCGGATCATCTTGTTCTATAATCCTCAAAAGCTGCTCAACCAGTGCCTTGGCAGCAGGAGAGTTGGTCTTAAATGCAGATCTTCGTAAATCATCATTCACTTCTGCTACAGCTGCAATCACCATGACTGCCATGGCCGAATTATACTGCACTTCACCTTTGGCTTTTTCTAAAAGCATTGCAAAGCAAAGCAAGGCCTTGGATTCCGTTATACTTTTACAAGTATTTATGTTGTTCTTGGCAAGTTTCCAAAGAGCCCTAGCGGCTTCGGCTTTCATTGAGGCCTTAACAATTGGATCCTCGGCTTCCTTGCCTTTCAGATTGAGGCTGTTATTTTTGGTATTAATATGAGTCCAAGCCGGCCGATTGTGATCTTTGGTTGCCATACTGACAACAGAATCCATGGTCATGACTGCCTTGGTAGCCACGGTATATTTGCTGTGATCGGGAACAGTTTCGAAGGCCAAATGCCCTGCAAGTGACCTTATGATGCCGCTCTGGGCAAAAAGGTCCTGCGAATCGGGATCATTGGATAGCAACTCAGACAAAGCCCAGGCAACCATGGCCTGGACCTTCATGGAAGCACCGTCCCTCAAGACCTTTGCAAAAACAGAGCAGACACCTTCCCGAATCATGTGCCTAACGCATTGAGGATCCTTACCCAGTTTCCCTAGGGCTTTTGCAGCAGCTTCTTGCCCTTCTACGGTCTCTGCTTCTTTGATGAGCTTCAACAAGGGCCCGATTCCGTCTTCTTCCACAATCAATTTCCCGTTGCGATCATTGTCCTGGATCAGCGAGACCAGCGAGGCTGCGGCCTCGGCTTTTTCTTCTGGGCTTCTCCCCGTGTGCAGGCATGCAATCTGTTCCCAAATGAGGCCGAGTATGGGCTCATTGCTGGCGATGGGAGGCAACCCTACATAATCCGAACCCCCTTCTCCACTGGCAGAGACATTAAGAAGCCATTTAACATCTGCGATCGAATTGTCCAGTAAGAAGGTTATCTTTCTGAAATCCGCCGCCGATGTAATGGTGAAAACCATCTTGAGCATCGCGCTGCGCCTGCATTTGGTGAGCAATAGCGAAGCCTTTTGAAGAACTTGATTGATTTCTTCCGTGATTCGACCCGTGGGCCTCTCGTACAGGACCCCTGAAACTCTCGCGGCTTGGCGTAGCAGGGCCGCTAATTTGTCCGTCTGTTTCTTCACCTCCAGGCATTCTTGCCTGAACGAGTGAGCTTCTTGGGCCAATTTGGATACTTCATCCGCCAACTGGATTGGGGAAACCAGCATCTGCTTTACTGTATCGGCCATTCAGATCGCAGATAACTTCGTTTCTTTGTCTTTCTTGAACGGACCGGGATAATTATCTTCTTGTATTTGGAATTAGGGTTCCAAATTTCCAATTCCTTCATTCACAACACCGGCTGTTGCATTCACAACATTGGCTGTTCGCATTCATATTGCTCATCGCTGCTGCCTCTTTCCAGGAAAACGTGATGTATAAATTCGAGTCAAACAACCTTTGGGTTTCCTCGATCGTACAAATATCCACGTCGATTTTGACCTCGAAATGTCCAACCTCGTGGATCTGGTCCAAAATCTGTTTTAAGTCCGAAAGTGTTCACACTAACAGGTTTAAGAGTATGGGTTTATTGTGACATATTTTTATTGATGAATTTTAAAAATTACAATCTTACAGTTACACTAAAAATGTAATTTTATTTACCTCTTAGATATAACTTTTGAATTTTGTGAAAAAAATAATTTTTAAATTTAGATTTATGAAATATTGAAAGGGGTCTAATTTTTTGAAGTGTATATTTATTTTATTGTTTGGATCTCTTTTGGTACTTGGGTTTAAAATGGATATATATATATATATATTACATCGAGAGAAGGGCCTTGTTCTCTCACACTAGCATGGGGAGATCATGTCACATTAGTCACATTATGTTAGTGGACATAGATAAAAATATTAAATATATATATAAATTCATATCGAAATTAAACTAGTATAAATCCATTTTAAACCCAGTTCCCTTAAGAAATAGTAAAAAAATGTACACCTCAAGAAATTACCCAATCCCTCAAGAAATGGTAAAAAATATACACCTCAAGAAATTTCTTGAGGTGTACATTTTTTTACCATTTCTTGAGGGATCTGGGTTTAACATGGATTTATACTAGTTTAATTTTTTTTTATAATTTATTTAAGTCCATATGTAATTTATATTTTATATTTTTATATTTTTTAATATTTTTATTTATGTCCACTATTTTCTTGAGGTGTACATTTTTTACCATTTCTTGAGGGATCTGGGTTTAACATGGATTTATACTAGTTTATTTATTTTTATAATTTATTTAAGTCCATATGTAATTTATATTTATATTTTTATATTTTTTTATATTTTTATTTATGTCCAATAACATAATGTGACTAATGTGACATGATCTCCCCCATATTGCCTTGGAGAACACCTCGATCTTCCCCATAATGGGTTGGAGAGCACCTAGCTTATCTCTGTGCAATGACAGGATCTCCCTCCATAGTGGGTTGGAGGTGCCCCTTATAGGTTCGAGAGCACATGGCTTCTCTCGATGCAATAAATACAATTTATAAAAATTGCAAACCAAATGATTATTAAACTTTAAACACCTTCATTCTGTGTAAGCTAAACTCTCGACCATTTGCACCTGAAATCCAGTGATAGTTTTCACTGATTGAACTCATTCCAGCCAAACTTATGGTAACAAATGCAAATAGTCGAGAATTTAGCCAACTCCCCTTCATTCTAATCTACAACCTAGTTTATAATATATTTTTATTCAGCCAATTACAAAATCACAAAAACCCTAATTTAACATTATGCTTTACCTATCTTAATTACCATTTTTACCAATTTTTTATTTTTAATATCTTTTTATTTTATAAACCTTTTATTAAAATGATTTAATTATAATTTTTCTTTACCTCTTCTTCATGATTACACCAAACTTACCCATATTCTTAAATATCTTAACAATAATTTTTAAAATTTCCATTTTGAATACCTTCCCTTTCTCATCAAATATAATTAAAAACATTTACCTTTTCAAAACCTTTAATTAAAAATTTTCTTTGCCTCTTTTTCATGGTTACACCAAAATTACCAATATTCTTAAATATCTTAACAATGATTTTTAAAATTTCTATTTTTTAATACCTTACCTTTCTCATCAAATATAATTACAAACATTTACCTTTTCAAAAATGGTCATAGTTCTGCTTGATCTCTTTTAAAACTAAAATTAAAGTTGATATTATCTTCTCACTAGTCACAATAATTTAAACATCTTAAAAACGTTTCATAATTCATATTTTTTTGGTTATTAAATAAATTAATTAAATAATTATAATTATAATTAAACACAAATATTATATTTGAAAATTTTATCTTTGCATGTAAAAGGTGTATTTTACAACCCATAAGAAAGATGTGTAACTTCTTTCATGTTCATATTAAAGTATGAAGATGTATAACTTTTTTTAAGTTCATCTTGTATAAAAAAATAATAAAACTTATATTAAAATTTAAATTATTTAGAATTGCAAATATATAAAACAACATAAATTAGATAAACTAAAACCATAAAAATTAGACTATATATTTCCACTTTAAAAAATGGTTTGTAGCTTAGAGATTTGATTCCTCTCAATATTTGATAAATCCCTTTTTATACTTGGTATAGCCCTTTTTAAATGGATCTATGTTAATTATATTTCATTTACAATAAATATGATAAAAAGAGAAACAACAATATTAAGATCAAATTATCTTTACACTCGTTATCATCTTTACAAAATCTTCTAATTTCATAATATAAATATTTATTATTAGGTATTCTAATTGTTAAATCTATAAATATTTTAAATAACCAATATAAAATATCTTCACACTTTATCATCAAAATGGAAATATTTATTCTTAAAAAATATAATTATTAAATTTATAAATATGTGAAATGACAATTTAAAATATTTTCTTAATATTGAGAATTGTCATTTTGAAACGCCAAAATTTGTATTACGGTCCTCACGCGTCACGAGTCACATCTATATATATGCATGTTATAAAGAGTTGGAATGATTAGATTTTGTTTCCGTCACATGTCACACGTTTTACTTGTGGAATCAATTCAAATTTGGAATTTTCAATTTCATTTTTTTCTTTTTTTTTCTTACTTTATTCCCTCAACTCCAATTTATTTTTCTTGTAAAGTGCATTCATAGATAAATGGAAAACAAAGCGATTCGGATTGTTTTGCAAAATCAACTTTAAAAACATGTAAGAAGTTGGAATGTGTGAAGATGTTAGAATGTGTGAATAAGTTTAGATGGTGTGGCTTCGGGTGGTCTCTTCTGGCTGCCTAATCTAATCCTAGGTGGTGATCTCAATTTAACTCCGAATGCCTCGGAGATTTGGGGCTCCAGAGCGCAACCTGATCCTTTGGGACCTTTTTTCTCGAAGCTTTTCTCTGATCATCATTTAGTGGATGTGGCCCCATCCTGTGCTGGCCCTACATGGAGGAATGGAAGGATAGGGGAAGATGGTATTTCAAAAAGGCTTGATCGTTTTTTGTTATTGGATCAGCTTGTTAGCTGTTTTTCCAGGTATCGGGTTTGGGCTCACAGATGCGGGATTTCTGATCACTTCCCTGTTTTACTTGATTAGATGGATCAACAGAGCCCTTGCGCCTATCCTTTTAAGTTTAATCAATCGTGGTTAGACAATGAGGATTTTATTCAGATGATACAAGCTGAATGGCCACTTATTCACTCGAATTCCTCTTTGGATGCTATGCATGATCTCTCATTTAGACTTCGAGCTCTAAAAGAAAAGGTTAAATCTTGGACTAAAGTAGAAGCTTTAAAGATGAAGGATAAGTCTACTGCCTTGGAAGAGGAAATAAGTTCTCTTCTTTTTTTTTCTCAATCTGCTATATTAAATGAAGATCAGCAACTGAAATTGAACTCTCTCAACGCTGCTCTTCAAAAGCTGTTAGATCATGAACTCTATTCTGCAAGACTTCAAAGTAGGATTACCTGGGCTCAAAAGGGGGATGCAAATACTAATTATTTTCATGCGGTGGCTTTAGCTCGGAAAAATCATAATGATATCTGGAGTTTACAAGATGATTTGGGTAATTGGGTTTCAGATGATCATAGTCTTAAAGCCCTTGGGATTCGATACTACAAGACCATTTTTGAAGATGATCACTTGACAAACCTGGAGGCCCAGGTTAAGGTTATTCGTCTTTTTCCCTCCTTTATCAGTGTAGTGGAGAAAGAAGCTTTCACTAGCTCTGTTACTATCTTGGAAGTAGAAAGGGCTCTAAAATTGTTTAAAAGAGATAAGGCGCCAGGCCCGGATGGCTGGCCCGTAGAGTTCTTCTTGACTTTCTTTGATCTCTTGGGACCTCTCCTCATCAATTTGGTGGAAAATTCTAGGATCTCAGGCAGAGTGACTCCCGCCCTTAATTCTACTTTTTTAGCTCTCATCCCAAAGGTTGATCTGCCTGTGTCTTTCGCTGATTTTCGCCCCATTTCTCTCTGTAATCTCTGCTATAAGCTGATTTCTAAAATTGCGGCTATGAGACTTAAGCCCTTAATAGATGCTTCCATTTCTCCTCAGCAATTTGGTTTTCTAAAAAACCGCCAGATCCTCGAGCCCATAGCCATTACTCAAGAAGTTCTTCATACTGTCAAAACCAGAAAGAGATGTGCTCTCATCCTAAAATTGGATTTATCAAAAGCTTTTGACAGAGTTAATTGGACCTTTATCCGTCTCATCCTTATTCAAATCGGGGTTGCTCTTGTTGGGGTTAACTGGATCTTGGGTTGCATCTCTTCAGCCAACTTTGCTGTCCTCGTAAATGGTTCTCCTTCTTCCTTTTTTCCAGCCTCTCGTGGTATCAGGCAGGGCTGCCCTTTGTCCCCCCTTTTGTTCATCTTGGTTATAGAAGGGCTTAGTCTTTTGATTGAAGATGCCAAGCGGAATGACAAAGTTAAAGGGATCAAAATTTCATCTCAGCTTTCTCTCACTCATTTACTATTTGTAGATGGTGTGATTTTATCCGGTCTGAGCACTTTTGAGGAATGGTTGGCTTTCAAGGTCATCCTTGATACTTTTTGTGAGGCCTCAGGTATGTGTATAAATGTGAACAAATCTTGTTTTCTTCATAATGATCTAGATGAGGCACTTCTCCGAAGAATTACTGGTCTCCTCCCTTATAGATTTGATTATCTTCATAATGGTTTCGGTTATCTTGGATACTTCCTTAAACCATCGAGTTATATGGTAAAGGATTGGCTCTGGATGGTTTCTAAATTTGAGAAGAGAATATCTCATTGGACAAACAGGTTCTTGTCTATGGGTGGTCGTCTAGTCCTTATTCGATCTGTTCTGTAAAGCATACCTATTTATTGGATGGCACTGGTTCCGATTCCTTCCTCAATCCTAGATAAGCTCAGAAAGCTGATATTTTCCTTTCTATGGGGCTCTTCATCAAAGATTAAAAAATTCCATCTAGCTGACTGGCATCTTCTGGCTCGTCCTACCTCTCTTGGTGGCTGGGGAATTAAACACCTGCCTAGCTTTAGTCTATCCCTGAGGATGAAAAGTTTCTGGCTTGCACTGCAAACCAAGGGCATCTGGCATCTTCTTATTTCTGTTAAGTATCTGAAAAACAGGCCTCTGCATTCATGGTTTAGGGAAGAAAGCTTCAATTTTAGAAATGCCTCAATTATATGGAGAGGGTTCATCTCTACCTTATCGTGGATTGGCAAAGGCATTATCTGGAGTGTTGGTAATGGATCTGCTATGCGCCTGGGTGCAGATCCGTTCGTTGGTATGGGATCCTCCTTTACTCTGCCAAGAGACTTGAGAGACAACTTGGAAGATTATGGAATTTGCACCCTAGCCCAAGCTAGGAATCAAACTCCCTTTGCTTCAGGATACTGGTTCTCGACTGAAGATCTTGATCTTGCTGGTGAATGGAAAGCACTTTTGGATAATTTTATCAGAGGTCTGGATTATGGCCGAATTCATCTCTCTGATCAGAATGACTCTCTTATTTGGTCTCATAATAATTATATAGGCGAGTCTAATTGCTGCTGAAGGCTATGACTGTGTATTCTCTAACAGCTGTTCAGAGATAAGTGATTCAGTTCTGGATTTTATATGGACTCTTAATATACCTCTAAAAATAGCATGTTTTACATGGCTACTGACCAGAGGCAAGATTTTAACTTGGGATCAACTCCAGATTAGAGGTTTTAATGGTCCCGGTCGCTGTGTTCTTTGTGAAGGAAATTTGGAAGATATACATCATCTCTTTTTTTTTCTGCCCATTCACTGTGCTTATTCTCTCACATTTTGTGGTTAAGTATAGGTGCTCCTTTCCCATTTTTAATACTGTCCAATCCTTTTTGGATCAGTGGTTTAATACCTCTGCGCGTGCAGCTCCATTTAGATACTTGCCTCTATTTATTTTCTAAGGTATTTGGATCCTCCAGAATCTTTGTTTATTTGAAAATAGGAGACCGTCATTCTCAGCTCTTATTTCCAGGATTGAGGGTTTTTTAAATACTTACCCAGCTCCTATAAAAACCATTAAAATACGGAACATTGGCTCTAAACCTTTAAAGGCCTTTCACTATGGATTCTTCGATGGAGCTGCTGCGGAGAAAATAGGTGGCTCAAGCTTTGTGATATATATCAATGATACTCGCTTCTTCAGTTTCTCTATGGGATGTGGTAGTAGCACGAACACTAGAGCGGAATTATTGGCTCTTTGGGAAATTCTTAGAGTAAGTTTGGTGATGGGTTTACCCATACAGTTGATATATGGAGATTCTATGGTTATCATATCTTGGCTCAACAAAATTTCTGCACTTGATGTTCCTTCACTGATGCATTGGTGTAATGACATAAGAAATTTGCTTCAAATGGCCCCTCCGGTGATCTTCAAACACATATTTCGTGAGCATAACACGCTGGCAGATGGACTCTCGAAACAGGCCCTGAATTTGGATATGGGATATGTATATTTCTCGGAAACCTTGGATGGTTTGGTCATAAATCATGGCCATTATGTTCTTTTTTAGAGCAGTTGATTCACATGTTTTTTCAGCTTATGTATTATAGCATTTGTTGGATTATCATTGTCTGTTCTATTTGAGTCCTTTCAGCCAGCTTGTCTTGCTCAGAAATGTCTTGTTTGACATTCATCTTCGATATCTCTCAGCATTATCTGACCTGATTTATCAGAGATGATGAGAAAAGTCTGCTATGATCAGACTTTTTCTTCTGGTAGACAATATTCTGTATGTTGTCATTTTATGTTTCTTGTGATGATTCTGGAATTTATCATTCATCATGTTGGTATGTAAATGATGTCTTTTGATTCATATGAATAACAAAGACTGGTATTTTTTCCTCTGAAAAAAAAAGTTTAGATGGTGTGGGAAAGAGAGTGGACCGGTTTCTAATGGCGGATAGTTTGATGGGTGTTCTATATAGGCACAAATCTTTGGGTAGGATGAGAATCTATGTTTGATTTTGAAAACCAAAAGATTAATTACCAGTTCAAATTCAATTGTGCATGGTTAATGATTGATAGCTTGAAGTCAATGGTTAATGATTGATAGGGCTTCTAGTACTTATCTGATCGGTCGATAACACACTTGTTATTTGTTGATGATGTTATTTTATTTGGTATTGGCACTATTAGTGAGTGGAGAGCTTATAAAGATGCACTGGATTTGTTCTGCTCGGCCACGGGGATGACTGTTAGTTTGGAAAAGTCATCATTTCTCTATCAGAACGTTGATGATGACATTAGAAGCAAAATTGCAGAGTTTCTCTCCTATAGTATGGATCCGCTTATTTCGGGTTCAAGTATTTGGGATACTGCTTGAAACCATTGGGGTATCGTACCTCTGACTGGAGATGGATGATAGATTTATTAGAAAAAAAGATAAAAAACTGGACCTACAGGTTGCTCTCTCTCGGTGGCAGAGTTGTACTTATTAAAGTTGTCCTCACTGGTTTGGCAATCTATTGGTTTGCCTTGGCAAGATGTCCAAAATCTATTTTGATTTTACTTAGAAGAGCTATTTTCTCCTTCTTGTGGGGCTCCTCTGTAGAACATCAGAATTCACATATGGTATGTTGGGAAACTATTTCTGCCCCTATTGAATATGGCAGTTGGGATATAAAGAACCTTGAGTGGTTTGGAATATCGTTGAGACTAAAAAGTATGTGGCAACTACTTAATGGAACTGGTATTTGGAGCAGAATTATTGCTCATAAATACTTCAAGAACATATCCTTAGAAGATTGGATTCAGGCCCGAAACTTCAATGTTTCTAGTTCTTCATACTTCTGGAATGGTTTTATTAGGATTATTGATTGGATTACTTGTCAGTTGGGATGGAAGGTAGGGAATGGTTTAAAGATTTGGTTGGGAGTGGACCCTATTGCTGGGCTCAACTCGCAGTATCTATTATCCGAGGAGCTAAGAGATTACCTTATTGACCTAGGGATATCCAATCTTGATCAGGCTCAAAATATGGATGCTTGTGGTCATGACTATAACTACTGGTATACTGCATCATATCTGTACTTGGGGGGTGAATGGGCTGAACAATGGTGTTCATATGTCAAAGGCTTGACTCACAGTGGTATAAGGATTGGGATTTCTAAAGACACACTTCTTTGGATGTTTGACAAAGAGTTGGGTAAGGTGTCAGCTAAAAGAGCATATGATCTTATCGTCTCCGAACAAAGGACGATCATGGCTGATGACTTCCTTTTGAAGATTTGGCATCTAAATGTACCACAAAAACTGAAATGTTTTATCTGGCTAACTTGTAATATGAAAATTAACACTTGGGACATTCTGTGCAAGAAAGGATGACACGGTCCCAATAGGTGTTGTTTATGATAAGTGGAAGCTGAAACTGTTGAACACCTTTTTGTAGGTTTCCCTTTCGTGCAGAAGCTGATTCTGGGTCTCAAAAGACTTCTTGATGTTCATTTGCTTTGGTCTGCTCCATCCCTTATTGAAAATCTTATTAGCTGGGTCACAAAGGGTGGTAGCCTCCAGTACTTGCCTCTTTTTTTCATTTGGAATATTTGGAAGGCAAGGAACCGTAATATATTTGAAAATTTGGAACCTAACATAGCCTGTCTATGCCATAATATCTTAGATGAGGTGACATCTTACAAGGTCCCACAGAAAACAAGGCATAAAATTTGTGACATTGGAGATACTCCTGCTATAAAATTTCCTATGGTTTTCTTTGATGGAGTTGCTGCAAACTTCATTGGAGGAGCAGGTATATGTATTTGGTTAAATGATCACCACTTTTTTTCTATAAAACTTGGATGTGGGAGCAGTACTAATACTAGATCAGAACTTTTAGCACTCTGGGCATCTTTACTTGTCGCCAAAGATATTGGGCTGCCATACTTACATATCTTTGGCGAGTCCTCAGTGATTATAAATTGGGCAAAGGGTGAATCCACTCTTGACATGGTGAAACTTGAGGCTTGGTGCTACAACACCAGATTACTCATGTCCTCATTCACTTGGGTGGATTTTAGTCATGTCTATAGGGAACATAACAAGAGGGCAGACACCTTATCCAAGGAAGGGATGAGTATGGCTCCTGGTCATCTCTTACTCACTGAATCTTGTGATGATGAGTTTATTGGGGAAGTCTCACTCCAGCTTTTTTAGAATTTTTCTCTTTCTATTTCAGACATTTATCTCATGGAATTTTTTGAGTTATTTCTGGTTATGCTGAGCAGCAGTAACAGGGATTTTGAGAGTCAATAGCCTGCCTTGGATAAGGTCTCTGGGCTCTTGTTATGTTCTTTATGGACATTTTCTGACTGATGATTATATTGCACACACATGAGAGGTCTTATTCATGTATTGATGCCCAGGTGTTGATAGTGTGTTTCATAGTGGGTTTAGTTAATATTCTGATTTTTACTGTATTGTGATGAGGTATTACTATTTCTGTTAGACCCATTGGGGTACTTGACAATCTTGTATGAAGATGTACCAGGTTACCTTTGATTCAATAGAATATCAAGGAACTATTTTTTTCGTCTAAAAAGAAAAAGTCAATGGTTAGGGAGAATGAAAAAAATTTAATAGTGGAGGGAATTTTTCAGCTTCTCATTTATCTTGTACAAAAATTAAAAACGTTGAAAATCTCGGTAAAGAAGCCAAAGAAGGATCAAGGAAAAGTCAAAAGGATGAGCTTATGTGTATTGGAAATCAATTAGAAGTTCTTTCAAGCTTTGCACACTCATAAATTTTCTCAAAGTAGGTAAGGGACTCTTTACTAGTCCTAGAACAAGACATACTAAAAATACTAACAGTTCAGGAAGAAACATGGTGACTTAAAAGCAAGGCCACTTGGGTGGCCTTTGGTGATAAAAATACAAAATTCTTCCATGAATTTTTGAGCATCGCAGGGTGCTCAACTCTATATGGGGTTTAAACAATTATGAGGTAGTGATGATAACATACATTAAATCTTTCCAGTTGGAAGTGTTTAGGCATTTCAAATCTTTTTATAAGGATGAAGGTAATTTCTCAATCATTGAGCAAATAAGAGTCATCAAAGAATATCCTAGATTCTTCTAAGATGAAGAGGAGGACATTATTATGAATCTGGTTTTGAAGGGGGAGATCGACGTTGTCCTTAAATCTTTTGCAAAATCAAAAAGCTCGGGCCCTTATGGTTGGTGTTGGTATTAAGTTATTAATCAGAAAGGGGGGGAGGGGGTGAATCAGTAATAGCGCATATATGTGCAATTTTAAGTTATGCAGATTTTCGTAGATTCGAAACTTTCCAGCAGTCACAATAATAATCAAAACAATGCACAAATACTTAAGAACACACACACACACACACACATATAACCTAATCCCAAGGACAATATGCGGTTTACTAGCACCAACCTACAATAACTTCAATCTGCGTAAGCACCAACTCACGATCTTTAGGCACCAACCTGAACAAATATCTGTGTGATCGCGTAGACTACGACATGCGGCTTCAAGCTCGAACATGTGGAAAATTTGTGCTCTCATGTTGTGGAAGTTACAACCTCCGTTGATTCTCCAGCACCCTCTAGTAGGAGGTTATGACCCCTTAAGTTTTATTTACACCCAAATAAAGGATGTTGCACCTTGACTATATTTTCCAACACCGACAAGAAGGAGGCTATGACCTCCTACTCCTTGCCTCGTCCAACCTCCCTGATATGAAATATGGTTGTATAGAAGTGTATTGCAAATATAAAAAAATACATTTTCTTCAAATTCGCAACTACTACAACCTTTTGATCTGCGTATGAGTATCTGTGTTAGACAACTGCCCAAGATACGATGTGTGAAAAACAACTGTGATCTGCATCTTCTCAATTGATCTGCATTTTGTGTCTGCATAGAATTTCCAACTCAATCACACTTGTTTTTTTTTGATTTGCGACTTTACTGAGCAAGAAATTTGTACATCCAAACTATGAGTATCCTTTCTTCTAGTGCATTTACTTGTTGGTTATTACTCATTGTATTGCATACTGCGGTTCTGCTACATAAAGATATTCTCTGCGATCAACAATGCATTGATACCCCTGAAGCTTGTTAAACAATTATTTCAGATCTTTATTTTCCACAAGCTTACTTCACCTCATCCATCTCTTACTTATTTATAATCTTCTTGACTCAAGATATGTGTCCACTTTGTGAAGTCCCTTAACTTTGGATGACGTCCCACTAGATTGTGTCATTAGCAAGTTAGGATATACGTCGGTGTGTCACTTTTTTGCAAATATTTTTTGTGTATTTTATGACGCACATACGCCAACACCCTTGTGGGACTTTTGCACACATCGATTTGTTTTTTATGTTGCTTTACAATTCTTTGTACCACTTACCAACTACTTTGTGGGACTTTTACACACAATTTTATTTATCTTTATTCATAAGTCTCGCAACTAGTATTTGTACACCAGTGTTATATTCAATATTCTTCCATGTGTACAAATATGTGTGCATTTGCGACCAATGCCATGGTGGTATAATTGTTTTATGTGACTTCCAGATTCTCTCATATGTATTTCTTCAAGTTGGCTGTAAGAGGAAGTCTTGATAAATTTTGACTTTTGGTCGATCTGATATTTGATCCTTTGACTCTTTGACATCAGATCCTTTGACCCTTTGACATCAACGACAACTTATATTCAACAATCCCTCCCCTTTGTCATTGATGTCAACACTAACAATACTCGTACCAAACTCGCCCTGAAGATGTGCGTATGTCAACGCTGCCTTGTATGCTGTAGATGTGCATCAAAGACTTTTTCCGTGATCTTGTTTGCACTTCTGTCTTTTGGTTTCTTTACTCTGTCTTTGCTCCCCTTGTCATTGAGATCTTCCTCTTTCATCTTCATCTTCTTTTCAACTTCTCTCCCTCGTTGACATCAATGGAAAAGGGACCTTTTGCTTTTGATATCTCCCCTTGGATTTGTGCTCATTGACAGGTCGTAGACAATCACATTAGTTGATTTGTTTTGCCTCAACCTGTGAGGCATAAATTATTCATAAATTTCTTCTTAGATACTCAAATGATTCTCTAGTTGTAAAAATTAATGGAATTTGCTCTTTTGTATTTACATGTTCCAACTTGATTGCATTTCAAGCCACTTGTTTCCTTACAAAATGATATTTAATATGTATGTCCTTTGTCTTTGAATGCATCACCAGATTCTTTGAGAAACTAATGGCACTCGTATTATCATAGAAAATTGAAATGGGTGGGTCATATTTTACTTGGACATCTTTCATACTCTAGTTCATCCATAACACTTGTGAGCAACATGATGTTGCAGCAATGTATTATGCTTCTGTGCTCGACAGGGATACTGAGGATTTTTTCTTGCTTAGCCAGGAAACTAAGCATTTTCCTAGAAAGTAGGAAACCCGAATTGTTCTCTTTCGATTGTCAATGCTTACTACTCATTCTGCATCTGTGTATGCTTCCAATATTACTTCACTATTGTGTGGATACCATAGGCTAAAATCCAAAGTCCCTTTTAGATATCTGAAAATTCTTTTGATTTCTTGTACATGTGTTTCATTTGGGGAATCTTGAAATATTGCAATAAGTCCTACAACTTGGATCATGTCATATCTTGAGGCTTCCACATATAGCAGACTTCCTATCATTTATCTGTAAAGTCTTTGATCTGCTTCATTTGCTTCACCATCCTTACTCAGTTTGCGTCCAGTGATCATGGGTGTACAGATTGGTTTACACTCCTCCATGTTGAATATTTTTAGCATTTCTTTTATATATTTAGTTTGGGTGATGAATATGACATCCTTGAGTTGGGATACTGGCAGCCCCAAAAAGAAGGACAATGCACCAAGAAAGGACATTTCAAACCTTTCTTGCATGCTCTCAACAAACATTTGATTGAGTTTGGCATCACTTATCCCAAAAATGATGTAGGATACATACATTGCAAACATAATGATGTATTCACCTTCTACTTTGATGCATAAGTTATTGTCAACATGACCCCTTGTGAAGCCTTGTTGTTGCAGATATTTATCTAACCTTGAATACCAGGCTCTAGGAGCTTGCTTTAGTCCATACAATGTGTTTCTCAATATGCAAACATAGTCCTTATTGTCTGAGAGAGAGATAATCCTTCAAGTTGTTGTATGTATACTTCTTCCTCTATATCTACAAGAAGGTCAATTTAACATCCATATGGTATACATTAATATTCTTGGAGCAGGCATAGGATAAAAACATCCTTATGGATTCCATTCAGGCTACCAGAGCCAAAGTTTCTTCAAAATCTATACCTTTAATTTGTTCATGCCCCTTGCATACTACCCTTTCCTTGTTCCTGACAACCTTACCTTCCTCATTCAATTTATTTCTAAAGACCCCTTTTGTTTCTATGACATTTTTGTCTTTGGGTCGCAAAACTAGTTACCAAGTTTTATTCCTATCTATGTGATTCAACTCTTCCTCTTCTTGACGTAGAGTGTCCTATTCTTCGATGATCATTTCTTCATTTTGTGTAGCTTTTGTAATTTTTTCATGAATGGGTTAATCATCATCCTTTGATTTGCTGTATTTTCAAATTCTTCATCTATTTTTACATCTGGACTCTCAAATATCTTCTTTAGCCTTAGATTATAACATATGTACGCCTTACTTTTGACAGCATATCCTAGGAAAATGCCTTTGTTCGATCGTGAATCAAATTTTCCAAGGTTTTCTTCATGTCGCTTTACATAACATTTACTTCAAAAAATCTGAAAATGATTGACAGTGGTTGGTCTTCCTTTCCAGAGCTAATACGGGGTCATATTGCTTCTTGTTTTAATTTGTGCTATGTTTAAAATGTGAACAATTGTGTGACCTTCCTATGTCCATAAGATATTAGAAAGCTTTGATTCATTGAGTAAGGTTTTGGCAATTTTTTGTACAATCTTGTTCAGCTACCCCATTATGATGTGGTGTTCTAGATGTTGAGAATCACCTCTTTATCCCATGTTGTTCATAATAGTCCTCAAATTCATTTGAAATGAACTCTCCACCATTGTCTGATCTCACACACTTACTTTTTTTTATCTTTTTCATTTTCTAGATTTTTTTTTGAGAACTTTGAAGTACTCAAATGTTTCAGATTTTTTCTTGAGGAAGAATAACTATGTCATTCGAGTGAAATCATCTATGAAAAGTGAAAGTAGCTTTCACCTTTCAATCCTTTATTTTGGTGAGCCCACAAGATACATATGAACTAATTCCAATGGCCTTGATGTAGAATTCTCCTTATCCTTGAAACCGACTCTTATTTGTTTTCCATGTTTACAATGTTTACAAACTACCTGCAAAGGATTTTTAATTCTTGGAATATTTGGTATTGCTTGTATCTTTCTAATTCATACTAGATTGTCAACATTTATATGTCCCATTCTTCTGTGTTAGACCCATAGATCATCTATTTGTCTTAGACAACATCTTTCGTCCTTTTCATCAAGTATGTAAACATTGTTTGGAGTTTTGGTGGCGATTGCTACCAAGTTGCTGGTATCTCTGTCATTTATAAGCTTCTACCTATCCTAATCAATCGACTCGTTTATGTTAGTCAATAGGATGTCATTTCTCTTCTCATACATTCAGTTACAACTGAAAGTAGGCACTATCGACCCCAAATACAATTATGCTTTATTACAAATAGCGTGCTTTATTTTAACTAACCCCTTACCCACGACTAGCTGAACTGTCCTTTTCAACTGTTTTACTCTCCTTCTGTCACGGTTACTTCTATTGTGTCTCCTCTCATCGCATATTTTCTTTTGTCATTGGCTAATCTCATCTCAACTTCTCTTCCATCGATGGTTTCTTTTGTTACAGCTTCTCTTCCATCGCATCACTTCTTCCTTTCTTGTGATCGAAATCTTTATCTTCCCGAAGAGAATTATGGTTGAATTCTGCCTAACTTTCCCTAGGGACAATACTAGATCTCATACAGGGTCATAGTGATTCATGTTCTAATTTTTGCTCTATTTAAGATGTGAACAGTTGTGTGAACTTCATGTGTCCAAAAGATATTAGAAAGCTTTGAATCATTGAGTAAGGTTCTGGAAATTTCTTGCACAGTCCTACTCAGCTACCCCGTTTCGTTGTGGTGTTCTTGCTTATGAGAATTTCCTCTTTATCCCATGTTGTTCACAATAGTACTTGAATTCATTTGAAATGTTGTCTAATCCCATATATCTACTTTTTTTATATGTTTCATTTTCTAGAATTTTTTTGAGAACTTTGAAGCACTCAAATGTTTCATATTTTTTGATCTTGAGAAAGAAGAATATATTAGAGGAAATTTCAACTCAAAATGGGCCTTTTAACTTTAACTCAAATTCCATGTCATCATGTGTTATCCAATGAAATTGATTTAAATTTGAAATACCTTATAGATCTTAAACACTTTTTTAATATAAATTGATAGGTATCATAAAAAAAAACTACTTTTTTGTTTGTATTTTTGACATATCTCCCCTTGTTTTTACTCAAATTTCGATCGGGAGAGCTCGTTGGATGCGGAATTAAATTCCGCATCCAACGAGTACCCACTCGGCATACTTTTGACGGACCTTGCTACCCCAAAAACAAGAAATACCTGAAAAAAATGTGATGATGCATCATCATCACATTTTTTCAGGTATTTCTTGTTTTTGGGGTAGCGAGGTCCGTCAAAAGTATGCCGAGTGGGTACTCGTTGGATGCGGAATTTAATTCCGCATCCAACAAGCTCTCCCGATCGAAATTTGAGGAGAAACATGGGGAGATATGTCGAAAATACAAACAAAAAAGTAGTTTTTTTTTCCTCTAAAATTAGTAGATATTATTTTATTAATTTTTTTTAGGAGGCCCATTTTGAGTTGAAATTTCCTCTAATGCAACCATAATTCAAATTTTATGTCATCATATGTTAGCCAATGAGATTGTTCTTTAAATTTAAAATACCTTATAGGTCTTAAACAAATTTTTAATATAAATTTGGGGATAGGTGAATTATTTTTGCCCAAAATTATCTTGGATATTGAAAATGAAATTAATATGCTAACCGATTTTATTAATGGGTCAAATAATTTTAACTTGGTCCAAAACTATTACTAAGTCAAATACCCATCCTTGTTTTAGGTAATACACGACCAATATATAATATATAATAATAGTAATTAATTTTATAACCAATATATAATAATAATAATATATTATAATTAATATTATTATAATAATGGTAAAAAGTTCCGTACATATTTTAGGTAATAAGTGACCAATAATCAATATATAATAGTAATAGTAATTAATATTATAACTAAAATATAATAATATTATATTATAATTAATATTTTATAATAACCGCTAAAAATTGGTTCTAATAACTTTTAACTAATATATAATATGTATTTAATCTATAATAATAACTAACATAACTAATAAACACATTATATTTTAGGTGATATGTAACCAATATATAATAGTAATAGTAATTAATATTATCAAATTATTTCATAATAACTGTCAAAAGTTGGGTTTAAACACCTTTAACTAATATCATAACTAATATTATATTATAATTAATATTTTATAATAGCTGTGAAAAGTTGAGTCTAATAAGTTTTAAATAATATTAATATTTAATACCATTATATAATAATAATAATATTATACATCATAAAAGTCAAATAACTTTTAAGATGAAATTGTGTATTTAATTTAATTTCCTTATTTTGAGTGAAAACAATACATCAAACTTCTTCCTCATAAATTGATTTTAATATAAAATATATATTTAAGGTAGCTTTGATAAAGGTGAAATAACATTGGGATGCTTCGATACAAATGAAATAATATAAAAAATTGCCTATATGGCATTTTTTTATTATTATTTTCCTTAGAAGGCTCATTTTTCATCCAAATTTCCTCTAATTAGCATGTCATTCCAGTGAAATCATCTATGAAAAGTGAAAAATAACGTTCACCATTCAATCCTTTTATTCTAGTGAGTCCACATGGATATGCATGAACTAATTCCAGTGGCCTTGATGTAGAATGGTCCTTGCCCTTGCAACTAACTCTTGTTTGTTTTCCATGTTTACAATGATTACAGACTAACTCCAAAGGCTTTATAATTCTTGGAATATCATGTATTGCTTGTATCTTGCTAATTCCGACTAGATTGTCAACATTTATATGTCCCATTCTTCTGTGCTAGACCTATAATTCATCTATTTGTCATAGACAACATCTTTCTTCCTTTTCATTGAGTATGTAAACATTGTTTGGATTTTTGGTGGCTGTTTTTACCAAGCTGTTGGTATCTTTGTCATTTATCTCACATTTCTCCAAATCAAATGTGAGAATATGTTCTTGGTTACACATTTGACTTACACTAAGAAGGTTATGTTTCATATTCTCAACCAATAAGTCATTATCTGCTTTAGTTCGTTGGTTTCCGAGGGTGACCATTCCTTTAGCTACGATCTTGGCAGAGCCATTGTCTCCAAAGTAGACATTTCCTCCAATTTCTTCTTTGAGTTCCAATAAATTTTGTTTGTCACCTGTCATATGTTTAGAGCACCCACTATAAATATACCATTCACCTTTCTTGTTATGCGCATGTAGCGCTAGTTTGCATCCTTCATAACTTGATTAAACACATTTTTTCTGCCAGACTTTCTTCGAGTGATAATTGTTTTCCAGTGAAGATCTTTTTTCACAATTTCCTGTTTTATGTCCATAGTTGCCGCATTGTTAGCACTAATGTTCTATACTTAAAGGACTGAAGGGATTTGATCCTTCTTGTGAAACTTATGTCTTTATCTTGGCGTCACTCCTTCTATAGGACATTCTATGCCCTATAGAATAGTTTCTCATATGTGCTCTATAGTTCACTTCTTCGTGACCAAAGTTTCTACACAAGAAAAACTTTCCTATAAAGAGAGTTCGATATATTATGGGTAGAAAGATTCCAGGTTGCACATGATTGGCATTTTGAGAAGAAGACATCCCTTTTTCATAACTTTGTTCTTCTTTCGACATGAACCCTTTGACTCCATTAACATAGCTTCTAACGTATGTTTATGTTTTCTTAGTTGGTCTTTCGTAATTTTTTGAATTCCTTGATTCTCTACTGTATTTTTGCAAAGAACTTAGCTGATCGTTTTCCTTGATAAATTCTTATTTTAGACGAACGACTTCCTCTTCCAGTTTTTCACACTTTTTCTTCTTGATGTGCTAGTTGTTCCATTATTTCCAATTTGGACTTTCTTGTTTCTTCAACTTGTTCTTTATGTTATGCAAGTTACTCTTTTAAAGCCTTGTTTTTCTTCCTAGATTCTTCTAACTCTTCCAAAGCATTGATCAGCTATCCTTTAAAGTCCACTTCTGCAAGTTATTCATCATTTAGTGTATCCTTCATGGAATTGGGAGACACCTCTAGTTTCGTAATTTATACACTAGACCTGTCTTCCAGATATTAGTGTATTTATTGAAGGCACCCTCTTTGATACCAAATGTTGGTATTAAGTTATTACTTGGGGGGGGGGTGGGTGGGGTGAATCAGTAATAGCGTAGATATGTGCAATGTTAACTCATGCATATTTTTCACAGATTTGAAACCTTCCAACATTCACAATAATAATCAAAACAACACACAAATACTTGAGAACAAATGTGTGTGTGTGTACAAGTGGGAGATTACAATCTCTAAACATGAGAACCAAATCATTTCAATTGTAAACCTGATCCCAAGTACAATATGTGGTCTACTGAAACCAACCTGCAACAACTTCAATCTACGTAAGCACCAAATCATGACCTTCAGGCACCAACCTGAATATATGTCAGTATGATCATGAAATCTGTGACTTGTGGCTTCAAGTTTTGACCTGTGGAAAAATTACGCTCTCTTGTTGTGGAAGCTATGACCTTCATTGATTCTCCAACACCCTATGGAAGGAGGCTAAGACCCCTTGAGTTTTCTATGCACCCATAGAAAGGATGCTACTACACCCTGACTGTATTTTCCATCACCAATTGGAAGGAGGATACGACCCTCTACTCCTTGTCCCGCCCAACCTCCTTGATATGAAATATGATTGTATAGAAGTATTGCAAATAGAAAAATACCTTTTCTTCAAATTTCGCAATTGCTGCAACCTTGTGATCTGTGTTTGCGTATCTGCGTCACATAGTTGCCTAAAATATGATATGCAAAAAACCATCATGATTTGCATCTTCTTAGTTGATTTGCATTCTGCGTCTGAATGGAATTTCCAGCTCAGTCACATGACTTGCTTTTCTACAATCTGCGTCTTTACTGAGAAAGAACTTTGCACATCCGAACTAGAGGTATCCTTTCTTCCAGTTCATTTACTCATTGTTCATTACTGATTGTATTGCACACTGTGGCTCCGCTACATAAAGATATTCTCTATGATCAATGAGCCATTTATACCCCCGAATATTGTCAAACAGTTATTTTAGATCTTCATTTTCCACAAGCTTACTTCACCTCATTCATCTATTTCTTATTTATAATATTCTTGGATAAAAAGATGTGTCCACTTGGTGAAGTCCCTTAACTTCAGATGACATCCCACTGGATTGTGTCTTTAGCAAGTTAGGATCTGTGCCGACATGCCACTTTTTCACAAATAATCTTTGTGTAGTTTATGACGCAAATATCCTAACACCCTTATGGGACTTTTGCACACATCGATTCGTTTCTTATGTCGCTTTACAATTCTTTATACCACTTACCAACTACTTTGTGGGACTTTTGCACACAATTTAATTTCTCTTTACTCATAAGTCTCACGGCTAGTATTTGCGCATCTATGTTATATTGAATATTCTTCTGTGTACGAATATGTGTGTGTTTGTGACCAATGCCATGGTGGTATAATTGCTTTATGTGACTTCTAGATTCTCTCATATGTATTTATTCAAGATGGATGTAAGACGAAGTATTTAATAATTTTGACATTTGGTCCATTTGATATTTGATCCTTTGACATATTTGACTTCTGATCTCTAATTGATCTTTGATCCTTTGACCCTTTGACATCATATTTTTTGACCCATTGACAACAGATCCTTTGACCTTTTGACATTAATGACAAAATATATTCAATAGTTGGACCGTTGATCTTTTCTGGAATTATTTGACATTATGGGTGATGAATTACTGGTTGTTCTGGAGGAATCATGAATCTCAGGTACTGTCTTACCTGCCTTAAATTCTACCTTCACTGCTTTAATTCCTAAATCATCAAATGCATATTCTTTTGCGGATTATCGACCCATCTCACTTTAAAATCTAGTGTACAATGTAATAACTAAGGTTATTGCACAAAGAATCAAACCCTATTTGTCAAGACACATGCCAAGGGAGTAGTTCGTTTTTTTAGAGAACAAGAAAATATTGGATGCTATACGGGTATCCCAAGAAGTTTTTCACCATGTAAAATATAGGAACAAGAGTGCAATTCTTCTCCAACTAGACCTATCAAAATCTTATGATATGGTTCACTGGGGATTCCTTAGAATGGCTCTTTTGCAAATAGGCCTACCTTAGAAATTTATAAAATGGATAATGACATGTGTATCTTTGGTAAATTATGTAGTTTTAATTAATGAATGCCCAACGGATTTATTTCAAGGGTGTAGGGGCTCAGATAAGGTTTTCCCCCTTTCCCCTTTACTATTTCCCATCATAATGGAAGGCCTCAACAAATTAATGTTAAAAGAAAAATCCGAGTTGAAGATCAATGGGGTAAAAACCACTCCACATATTTCTATCACAAATCTCTTATTTGTTTATGATGCTATGATTTGTAGTTAAGGACTCTCGACTGAATGGAAGAATCATCACTCCATCCTAAGACTATTCTATAATACCACAAGTATGCTGATAAATGGGGAAAATATATATCTTCCTAAAAAACAACATTCAATAAGAGCATTTAGAGGAAATTGAAATTGTTCTTCCTTTCAAAACAAAGGAGATTTCAGAAGGCACAAAGTACCTTGGTTTTTTCTTAAAACCAAATGGATATCAAACAAATGAATGGAACTGACCCTTGGAAAGATATGAAAGAAGGATTTCACATTGGTGTTAGTGATGGATATCCATTGGAGGCCGTCTCACTCTCGGAAAATATGTTTTACCATTTCACTCCAGCAAAACATGTTTTATATAAATTATTTGTTTATTGGATTTCACTAAGTAAAATTCCAAACTCCATTCTTAATGTTATTTGGAGGAAAACCTTCAATTTTATATGGGTTGGAGATGGAACAAAACAAAAATTCCATCTAGTCCAATGGGAAACCCTTGCTAGACCTAAAATGATGGGTGGATTGTCACTTAAAAATATTTTATTCTTTGTCAAAGATCCTCTGGCCAAGAGTTTATGGAAGGCTCTTTTTATGGACAATCTCTGGAGTTGTGTGATCAAAGGTAAATATATAACAAAAACATGTCTATTGTGCAATGGATTAGATCGTCGAGGAAAAATATCAAAGGCATCTCTAGCATATGGGAGGGGATGATATCATCTTTCCCAGTTTTACTTGATTGGTTGGCTTGGGTCCTATGTAATGGAAGGTCTATTGCAGTGGGTGAGGATCCCATCATTGGTGGTCCTTCAAATTTTATATTGTCCCAGGATTTGTTATTTTTCATGCGATCGAATGGGTATGTTAATTTAAATCATATCTGCATAAATATTTAGGTACCTCTGTCATCTATTAAATGGATCAACACCTCTCAATTAGGCCTCAATGGCTCTTTGGAAAGGGAATGGACCAACTATATTTCGTGTCTATACAAAGGAAATAATAAAATCAAGGATAAGAAAGACTCTATCAGTTGGTCCTGGAACACTACTTAGGGTAGTTTGTCTACAAAAACGGAATGTGATGCTATTCTCTCGGATTCATTAGTGTCTTCTAAATCATGGCATTCTATTTATTGGAAGTGGTATGCTCCTCCAAAAGTAAAAGTTTTTACATGGATTGCGATGGAAGACAAGATCTTTCCATCGGACAACCTCCCAAAACGAGGATATCACAACCCAAATTTATGCTCCCTATGCTGCACAAACTCTGAATCAACCAAGCATTTATTCATTGCATGTCAAACTTCTTAGCGAATATGGAACCAGATCTGCACATTTCACCATATTCATTTTCTTTGGTCAGATGCTCCATTTTCATACTGTTTATATAATTGGTTCTAAATGTGGGGAGATGATATGTTTCTTCTTATGGGAGGTACGGAAGATGAGAAACTCAATCATTTTTTAAAACAAAAAGCCTTCCCTAAATTGGGTGGTTAGCAGAATTCTCTCTTATTACTCAAAATATCACAATGAATCTCATTCTATTTATATTGTTTCAAAGCTTCCTAGATTCCCTCTAGTTTATGTCGATCATGTGAGGTAAAATTTTGATGGGGTCACCCAATCGGATGGTTCATTTTGTGGTGTGGGTGCTATCACATTTTTGGACAAGTTTGGCTACTATAATTTGTGGTTGAATTGTGGCCTATGAACGAATACTAAAGGGGATCTTTTGGGCCTTTGGATGACCCTTTATTTCGCTATGGTTAAGAATATTGCTCTTGATCATTTGCAGGTGATTCCCTCCTGATTATTGACTGGGATAATATGAAATGTAATATTCAATCCCTGCACCTTCAATCGTGGCTGGAGGATACTCACTCTCTGCTTGAGAGGTCTCCCTAGACTTCTGTGATCCACATATTTCGTGAATTCAATGAAGATGTTTACTATCTTTCATGCAGAGGTTTTGGAGCCCATGAGGGGTTCATTTTATTTGAATTTTGGCAGCCATCTGCTTGTTTTAGACAGTCTAGAATTTTTCAGCAGTGGTCGTTCTTGTTAGTTGGTACTTGGTTTCTATTATTGCTGACCTCTCTTTGGTTCACTGGGATGGATTTGATGCTCTTGGATTTTGTATCCCCCTTGCTACTTGTTGGGGCTCCTTGTGCTTCATGTGGTATATTTTTGTGTTCTAGTCTTGGTGATTTTTTGTTATTATTGGCGCTTTGACCATATGTACATATACTTCATCAATTAAAGTATAGTCTTTTTTTGGTTTGAAAAAAAGGTAGATCTCTAAATGATTAAAGAGAGTGTTATTGATATGATATCATTTTGTTGGCAAAATAAAGTATTTTATAAAGATTTGTCATTTTTTTTTATTATCAAAATTGATTAAGGATTTTTAGACTATGGGTGGTGGGACCTTGTCTAATATTGATATAAATTCATCTTAACTTCATATCTTCTATGTGTGAAAAGGGGTCAAATCCATTAAGGTGTAAACCTTTTTTATAGTGCAGAATTTAACAAAAAGTTCATCTCAAAAGATGCAATCCCTATAAGTACTTAAATATGGATATATATTGATTAGTAATTCAAATAAATTTATTTTTTTAATAAAAAAAATCATCTTAATTTAATATTTAAAATAACAAATAAATTATAATCAACAATATAAAAGATTTGTTTAATTATTATTATTTTAATTAAAATATCACATATCATAACGAGAAGAGGAAATTACCCTTATCCAACGCCTCTCTATTCAATAAAATTATAAACCTTGTCCAATAACTTTGATTTAATTTACATTTGTAAGAGGGTCATATCTTCATTGATATTATCTTCATAATAATATTATGGATAATAACACAACTTTAACACTATTTCTTATTATCTTAACAATATTTTAATTTTTATTAATTTTTTAAAATATTTTTTATAAAATATTTTTTATAAAATAAATAAATATTTTATTTTCTAATCAAATAAAAAATAAAAATAAAAAGACACATGCTTTAGTGTTTTTACCCAATACAATTATATAAATAAATAAATCGTTAAAATAAAACCGTTAAGCTATCTTCACACTTTTTCATCATCATTGGACAATGTTGGAATTTCACATCATTGGACAATGTTGGAATTTCACATCATTGGCCTTTTTTTTTAACCCGGGGAAGCGGTAACTGGGTAGTTTTGGTACTCGCGTGATACGGGGTCCATTCCCGTTGGTTTCCACTATAACCCCAGGTTCATCCACACAGCCTGCAAGCACGGGCATGGATAAGTCTGGGTGAAATTTAAACTTGAGACCTCCTTTACAACATTCCTTCATTTACACGGCACTTGACAGTCAGTCTACACCCATGCGGGCTACATCATTGGCCATTTTAATCATTAAAACGATAAATATTTTAAAAAATAACTCAATTTCCAATTATTTTTTTGAAATTTGAAAAAAGGTTTCATGGGCTGCTAATTTTGGTATTACAATCCACCACCATATATTTATCCGAGTCTCGATGCCATGCCATGTTACAAGAGTTGGAACAACTATATTCGTTGTCGTCCAACACATGTGATGTGTTTTTAGAGATGGAATGATTTATGAAACCTATTTTAATTTTCGAATTTACAATTTTCAAATAATTTTGGATTTTTTTTATAATTTGAATACTGTAATGCATTGAAAAAAAAATAGTCTACTTAGCAATTTTACAATTTTCAAATAAATTTGGATTTTTTTTTAAATTTTTAATTTGAATACTATAATGCATTGAAAAAAAAATAGTCTATTTAGCAAAGATCAGTGCAAGTTCGAGGATAACATATATAAGTTCGTAACTATGTGTGAAGAGGTTAGGGCCCAAAACACAAAACCACATGGTAATCATTAATAAATTCTCATATTTATACCTGAATGGGCCTAATGGGTACAATTTGAGTGGGCCTAATGGTTAAGAGCATGTGTTTCCTCTTAGGAGGTCACTGGCTCAAATCCAAAGGGGGGTATGGTATGTACACCTTTGTAGACTTTAGTAGTTAAATCACTGTGCAAAGGGTGGTCCCTTGTCCCACAAACAAGGGGGTCTCATACTCCAATTGGTGTCTCGCTTGGCGGTGACCTTAAACATATATCATTATATATATATATGCACATATCCTCAAGTTGAAGGGTAAGTGGTGTGCGAGACACCTTATTGACTACAAAATTATAAACCTTGTGCAAAAATCGATTAGAGTTTGCATTTATAGAGTTGTTTTCTCATCAATATTATAATTATATCTACACATGCTTAGTTGTTTTCACATATTTTTTCAAACAAAAAAACTTGTGATTTGTTATTCATGAGGATGAATCAAAGAAAACAAAATCTTTACAGTTGATCAAAGGCTATTAATGCCATACGAAAGACACACATTTACTATACCGTGCATGGCCATCAAATCCACCTGGTTCAAAATCTTTACAATTGTTCATTAGCCATCAATGTCATTCAAAAGACATACAATTGCAATAAACTAAACCTCACGAGATACAAAACTGGAAATACATATTTCATTACAGTTAATACTTGACAATACTATCGGTCAACAAATCCTAGATAATAAAGGAGAATGAGCCTTCAAAAATAAGATAACCCTCCAGAGATTTAGATATATGTAAAATCCACTCAGGTTCACCAAGTTCCATTTTGAGAGAACATCTTCTGTAGAATTATATTCCTTATAAGTATGGTTGATAGTAAATCATGCAAATGAAGCAACGAGCATACAGATTTGATTTCACCGCCGATTCAAAGATAACATTTGTAAATTAGATACACCATTTTCCCTATTGACTATTACCTTTAAATCACCAAATAGACATAAGGAATCAATACCAATGAGAGATGCAAAATGTAGAACCCCCACAGAGAAATTACATCAAATTTGGAATTGGTGCCTTATCCACAATTCATCCAGAGTTTGAAAAGATGATCTTCATTATCCTTAATACCATTCCAAAACCACAATCCCCAAACCGAGTAGGCCCATCAAACTAACCAACATCCAAATGAATAAGATTGGGAGGTTCATAAATCTGTCTTCTTTATCTTTCCTTCCCCTTAATATGGAATACCCTATATTTCCCCAAAAGTTTCATGCAACATACCACCACATTAGGAGACTTAATTTCAAATAAAGCTTCATTCCTTGAATTCCATATCCCCCCAGTAAATAAAAGTAGGAAGGAACTTGTGAGAATTGATTGACTCCACCCAGTTTCTGAAATTGGTTTCCATGAAAAAATTATCCCATTATTGAGTAATGTTCAGGTCCTTTTTGATATGATATCAAATGATTTTGCATAATGAACATTCCACAAATAGATGTAAAATAGATTCACAGTCCCTCATACACAAAATACAAAAGCTCGGCCCATACCATCCCCTTCTCACCAAATTGTCCCAAGTCAAAATGTGATTTTCTAAACATAACTAGAAGAAACATTTAATTCTCATTGGAAACCCCATTTCTAGAGTCTATAATACCACCATTTGTGTCAAAACCCCATAATTTACGAAAAATTTAAAATTTTGTAAATACAGATAAACTTCATTATTGCAATCAACTAATTGTTTTAATTAGTTATATGTTAATGATTTTATAATCTGAATTATCTACTTGATTATGTTTATATTATAGAATAATTCTTTTTCAGTTTAATGACTTGTTTTTTTTTTGCGACCACAAGGTGGAACTGTCTTGGTATTCTGGGATTACTTAGCTTTTGAGCTAACATAGAAAGTTTACCTGCTCTTACAGATTACAGGTAAGAAAGATCCGGTGCTGCTTGTCATTAATCATTACGCATACAGATATAAGTTCGTTGCAAAAATAATAGCTCAGTAAAAGAATATAACTGCTATTCAATTCCAATGCTTTATGAGGTAAAACCATTAAATCGTTATTCTTTTAAAGGCGCCATGGAAACGAGATTCAGTCCTATCAGTATTGATGACAGATGCTTTCTCTCTACTAGTTGTAATTTATAGTTCTTATTGCGTACTAGACTCTTCGATGTTTACCATGGTCGTCGTGTGTGTAAACGCCTTAATCTTTCTTTGCATACAGACCAAGAATGGCAGGGTTATTATGTTAAGGGTTTAATTTAAATTGTGAACAAATACCATTTACGTCATGATAGATTTGGTAACTGCTTGTGATATGAACGTAATGTATATTGATAATGAGTTTATGTACCAATAATACCACTTCCAAAACTTTGAAGTTTAAAGGGATTATAACCTTAATGCATACTACATTCAATTAGACTATAATAGTGTTTGAAGAATTAAATTCCTCTGCACTATATTTGCTTGGAAAATATTATCCAGTTATGGTTAATATAACATTAAAATTTCAATGTCAAGCCCTTCAACATTTTAAGACTTATCATGCTCAAATGCAAACCTTACTAGTTTAATAGTTAAACATTCAATGCAAACCTTACTAGTTTAACAGTTAAACATTCAAAGGCAATGAGACTAACACTAGAAAGAAGGATATTTACCATAAATTGATTTTATGAATTTCTTTTATAAACCTCAATCAGCCTAACTATGGATAGAGTTAAAGTTGGTTTAGTGAATGAATGTCATGTTTGTATAAACAAAGGGGTCATAGAATAGACCGTGCCCATGAGAGTCTATAGTTTAACTTTGATTTAAAGTTCTATAATCTTTTATTAAATGCCTCCTTACTTGCATAACGTGCTAGGTCATGTATTGTTTTATACCTTTGCTATGTTACAATTATTTGGTTGAATGAATGCTTGCTTGAAGCAATGTATTCACCAAAATAAATGTTATGAATTTATTTTATAACAAAAACCAAGGCTTAACTATTACCAAGGTTATAATTGTTTGAATGAATGTATACCATATTTGTATAATGATGGGTCGTATTATTCCCCATGCCTTTAGTGAGTTCTATGGCATAGTTTGTATATTAATAATTTCTTTTGACCATCATAACGTGCATGCTAGGTTGACTTCGGGACTGAGGGTTATGGTGGAACATTCGAAACAACAAAAATGATTGGAATATCAGTCTTCTCGTGATTGCTCGTCGGGACTATAGAGATTACCCACTGCATGCAAATAATTTCTTTGTGGACGTGGCAACACCGTAGCCAAGTGTTGTGTGCTCCGTCGTTCTCGGCCTCCGGCTGCTCTGCTACTGCATTCGACCTCCATGCCGATTTCTGCAACTAGTTTGAGTGACAGTCTCCAATTCTTGTTTCTTGTCTTTCGCCCTTCGTAAACCTGCTTGCTTCTGCACCTCGTGAGCACGCCCGAACGCTCAATAGAGAAATGCTGTAACAGAATTATTGTTGCTTGGGTTAGGTTAGTGGTTTTTCTCCGGGGTTTCACCACCAAGGCTAGCTCAGACAAGAATCTTCGGACTGTGTAGTTTCGATTCTCTTTGGCTTGGTAGTGGGGTCGTGGCTTCACATCGCATGGTTTAATGGGTCCTAGGGTTTCGCCGCAGGGTGGTTTCTTTGGCTGGAAATAAGTGACGACTCACGCATTTCTCTTGCTTGGCTTGCTGCTCCTGCTTTCAGTCACTGTTGGTTGTTTACTCTGTTAGTAAAACTCCTTCTTTCTTGCAGCAGATGAAGGTTTGGATCCTCCTCGTGTTGGTAACTGCACTGCTGTTTGTGGGTGGTTACTTTTCAGTTAAGATTTGAGGTAAGAAGCAATTACTGCTACTTCGTTTCTTGTTTTAATACGTTCCAGCTTATATACAACAAGATAATAATAATTTTAATGTTTGATGTTACACAGGTGCTGACCTGTCCTTCTGCGTGGTTGGTGCAGGGTTGGAACAAGCGTTGCTCACGGGTAAGCCTTGGATACCCCATGGCAGTTCGTCCTTGTTCAGTCTCATTCAAGACACTTGACGTTTGGTCGCCGTGGCCTGCAAAACCATCGTGGTTTTGGTTTACTTGGGTTTATTTTGCTCGCTGTCTCTGTTAAGAAAAGGCCCTTGCTTTATGCGGGGCTTCCGGCTTAGGCCGTGACTGTAAATTTTGATTTTTGATCTGTTTACTTGTGTATATATGTAAAAAAAATGAAAGAAGGCTAGTAAAGCCTTACTCTGTTAATTTTGTTTGAAGCTGAAGGGCATTAGAAGAGCTTAAACTCTTGGTTTTACACCTCTGTTGTAGATTTTGAGATATTAGGGTTTTACCCTAACTTGGCGATATGGAAAATTATTTACTGCTTCTTTAAATTATCTTTTAATTACAATGCACTACTGTAATTTATTTGGTTATTATTTGTATTGTGTAAATGGTTATTTAAGCTCGGTAAATCGAGCATATCTATGTTCTGTTACTTGGATTCCCGCAAGTTAATATATTTATTTTATAACTTGTAAATTATTCAGGGTAACTGTATAATGTTTTTATATGAACTTACCTTAACTCATTCTATTCTAGTAAGGTTATAAATATTGTTTTGTTTTTGTTAACTTTTAGAACTTATGTAATTTAATATTCTTGCAGTTGTATTTGTGTAACTGATAGTTACATCTTTTAAGTATAAAATGTGTATTACTTAATATTTATTATAGTGAGATAAATGTTATTTTACCTGCAAGTAAAGTTGTTCCTACCATTATATATATTATCTTTATTCTTTGTCTATTTATAGATATATAATAAGATAGTATTTTATTGTTGTATTCTTATATTTTCTACACTAAATAATTTATAAAAAAATACCTTTTGTATTCTATATATCCTATTTATGTTATAATATTAGCATTTATAAAATAAAAGAAAGAAAACAACTATCTATGTTCTATATTTGTTAACATTTTATAACGGATAGGTTAGTAACTGTAGATCTTGTTTAAGCTTAGCTAGATAAAAATGAATGAATTAATTACATTACCATCCATAAGTAAATTCTTAAACAAACTAGTTTATCTGTAGAATTAAATCAATATTTTAGCTATTCTTACTCACAGTTTAGTTGCTATACATACAGTAGTTAAATTATCCTAAGCTGAAAGAAATAAATTGTAAAGTTAAAAGCATTTTTATTTAGTCTAACCCTACTCTATTTTAACTAATATATCCTTTTCTTTTGGTTTCAAAATAAGTAATAAGATTACAAAAATGAATACTGTATAGAGAACTGTTATCTACCAAAACATATTACTGTTAATACAATGATATAGCTTCTTTTCCCTTAGTAATAATCGGACATTTACAGTCTAGGTCTAACCCTACTCTATGTACAGGTTAGTAATTCTTCTGATAACAGATAAAAAAAAACATTCTATTAATCAAGCTAACTTCTTATTCTATATTTACATCCTACTATCTTCATTTAAATACACAACCTGTGTTAGAGTACGATTTGGATTACTCTAGATGGGGAAAAGTAGAGGTAGGATTTGTTTCTCATTAAGAATAACTTCATTACTAAACGAACTAAGATATCCTATCCTCTAAGTTTTTTTTTCGTCATAAACTGCAAATGCATCATTCAATCATATATAGATAATAACACAGAAATTAATAAATAACAGAACATGTTCTTAGAGCTTGGTCGACAATAGCATTGGGAGGCTGTTCCTCCCTACCAACTCTTGGAGAGTGCTCAAACAACGACTCCTCAGGACCCCCGAGCTTGCTCTGGTCTCCCTGGTTGGAATTAGGTGCAACAAACAATCAAGTACTAGTCCTGAGACTCAATACCAGTCCTTACAGTTTTTCCTTTTTCCCAATGAATTCCTTGAAGTGCATTCCACCTGAATGATTCTTCTCTTGGAAAATATCTGAGCTGCCCCAGCTCTCTACATTGGGTACTTTTAAAAGATTGCCTAGGTATTTTTGGGTTAGTTGTCATTAATTGAGCCACCTGCTCTGATCCCACTTTCTTGGCGGATCATGACCCCAAATGTAGGGAATTTTCCACTTGCAACATAGGAAGTATTTGAGGATGCTGCCACTTGTCTTTTGCTCTCCACCTAGTTCCTTCCACCAGTTTGACCAGTAACACTCTTATTAACAGCTCTCCCAAGCTGTTGTCTCCACTTTTTATTTATTAAAAATAAAATATTCAGAATTACATTCCACATCTTTTGACTCTGCTGAGTCATCAGTTTCTACTTAGCACTAAATTTAACATAATGTCTTATGAATCAAATTAAAAAAAATAAAATTATTTTACAAAATTGGGGTATGTGACATACACACCCCCTTAAAATGTAACATCGTCCTCGATGTTACTTATTCTTAATCTTCCGAAGTCCCCTGGAACAGATTTGGGTATGCTTCCTGCATCTTACTTTCCAGTTCCCAGGTGGCCTCTTCAGGACAAAGGTGCTTCCATTGCACCTTCACCTGTCCAATGGTACGGTTCCGAAGTGTAATTTCCCTCCTCCTGAGGATACAGTCCGGTTCCACCAAAATTTCTCCTTCTGGTTCCACCTGTACAACATTCCAATCAACCACATGAGTAGCATCATGAACATATTTCTTTTAAACAGAGATATGAAAAACATTATGTACTTTCAATTTAGGTGGTAATGCTAGTTGGTAGGCTACTTGGCCAATCCTAGATAAAATTTCAAACGGACCACAGTAACGTGGTGCCAATTTTGCACAACTCCCCAGTCTTAGAGAGATTTTCTTGGGCCTTACCTTGATGAACACATGTTCACCTACCTGGAACTCCTTTGGAGTTCTTTTCAAGTCTGCTTGACTTTTTTGCCGATCTTGTGCCACCTTCAAATTTTCCTGCACTTGCTTCACAATTTCCTCCATTTTCTTCAATAATTCTGGTCCTAACACCAATCTATCTACTGGATTATTCCAAGAGATAGGAGTGTTGCATTTGCGTCCATATAAAATTTCAAATGGACTAAATTTAGCTGATGACTGATAGTTATTATTATATGCAAACTTTGCTAGATGTAAATAGTCTTCCCACTTACCTGGCTGATCTTTCACATACATCCTCAATAAATCCTCCAGTACCTGATTTACTCTTTCAGTTTGTCCATCTGTTTGAAGATAGAAGGAAGTACTAAAATTCAATGTTGTATTTAATCCTTTAAACAAGGACTTCCAAAAGTTTCCTGTAAATTTAGGATCTCTGTTTGAGATTATAACTTTCGGTACTCCATGTAACTGAACAATCTGCTTTAAGAAGATATCAGCTATATTGGCAGCCTTGTAAGTAGTTTTAACAGGAATAAAATGTGCTTCCTTGGTTAACTTATCAACCACTACCATAATAGAGTCATTTTGATTATGGTTTCTAGGCAGTCTAGTAATAAAATCTAAGCTAATTACTTCCCATTTCCAGCTAGGAATAGGTAAAGGTTGTAGCAAACCAGCTGGGTGTTGGTGTTCGGTTTTCACCTGTTGACATTCTAAACACCTTGCAATGTATTCAACTACTTCAGTTTTCATATTTGGCCAAAAATATTCTTCCCTTAGCATGGTTATAGTCTTTTGATAACCTGGGTGTCCTGAATATGGTGTTTTATGGACTTCATCCAGAATTAACAACTTAACCTTAGGTACATTAGGTACATACAATTTATCTTTAAATAATAAAAATTCATTTTTATTTAAACTATAACATTTTATTAAGCTTTCTGTAGGTTCTTTCTTAGCTGTAATTTGCAATTTCTAATCAATTTCATCTTGTTTTACCCCTTCTTTAAGCTGTTCATTTAAATCGGAAACGTAGGTGTTGATTGCTGCTGTAAAGTTCAACTTTGCTTTTGTGCTTAATGCATCAGCCACCTTATTTTCCTTACCCTTTATATGCTGGATTTCAAAGTCATATTCACTTAAGAAAGCTAACCACCTAGCTTGTCTAGCGTTTAAATTAGGCTGATCTAGAAGATATTCAGTCCTTTATTATAAGTCATTAAAATAAATTTTCTGCCTATTAAATGATGTCGCCACATTTTTAAGGCGTGTATTATAGCTGTTAGTTCTAGATCATAAGTCACGTAATTATTTTCGTGAATTTTTAACTTTCTAGACTCATAGGCAATGACATGCCCTTCTTGAGTCAGAACACCGCCTAAGCCATCATTACAGGCATCAGTGCATACTACGAAGTCTTTATGACGGTCTGCTATTCTTAGAATAGGTGCACTAGTTAATAAGGTTTTTAACTTCTTAAAACTTTCTTCACATTTCTGGTTCCAGTCAAATTTCTTTCCTTTCTTTTGTAAGGAAGTTATTGGATTTGCTATCTTTAAAAAGCCTTAAATGAATCTCCGGTAATAACCGGTAATTCCCATGAACGACCTAACATCCGTTACATCTTTAGGAACCGGCCAATCTTCGATTGCCCGTATCTTTTTAGGATCTACTGAAATTTCTTCTTTAGTCACTACGTGACCTAAGTACTGAATTTCATCCTTAAAGAAGTCACACTTACTAAACTTCGCGAAGAGTTGATGTTCTCACAACTCTTGTAAAACTATTTTTAGGTGTTCTTTATGTTATTCTTCCGTTTTAGAGTAAATTAGGATGTCGTCGATAAACACGACCACAAACTTATCTAAATACTTATGCATTATATTGTTCACTAAGCACATAAAGACAGTTGAGGCATTAGTAAGTCCGAATGGCATTACGACAAACTCGTAGTGTCCATACCTTGTTCTAAAGACTGTCTTAAAGATATCTTCATCTTTAATTCTTACTTGATGATATTCTGACCTCAAATCTATCTTTGAAAACGCCGTGGCTCCACGTAGTTGATCAAACAGATCATCTATGCGGGGCAACGGATATCTATTTTTAATAGTCATCTTGTTTATCTGATGGTAGTCTATGCATAATCGCATAGTTCCGTCTTTCTTTTTAACAAAGATGACCGGTGCTCCCCAAGGAGACACACTAGGTCAAATGTACTTTTTATCAATTAACTCTTTTAATTGTGATT
Source organism: Pseudotsuga menziesii (assembly GCA_001517045.1). Taxonomy (NCBI): domain Eukaryota; kingdom Viridiplantae; phylum Streptophyta; class Pinopsida; order Pinales; family Pinaceae; genus Pseudotsuga; species Pseudotsuga menziesii. Next base: position 594,053 of record LPNX011002442.1, on the reverse strand, counting down.
TTAGCTCATTAAGTTCTAAAATGTTCATTCGAGAAGGAGCCTTTGAACTAGGTACCGCACCTGGTACCAGTTCAATGGTGAAATCCAAGTCCCTCTTTGGAGGTAATCCTGGAATTTCTTCTGGGAATACGTCGGTATATTCTTTTAAAACATGAATATTTTCGATTTTTAACTTATCTATTTTAGTTTTACCTTCCTCATCTGTAATAGTTACTGCATATGCTTTACATCCTTTTCTAACAACTCTTTTAATTTGTAAAGCAGAAATCTGCCTTACTATAGTTTTTCTAGGAATACCCTTAACCTTTACTGGTTGTTCATCACTATTTAAGCATGTAAAAGTTTTATCATAACAATTTAAAATTACCTTATGCTGTTCTAACCAGTCCATGCCAATCAGCAAATCATATGAGCCAAGTGGCAAAACATTAAGCTTAGCTACAGTTTCAAATTCACCCATAAATAAAGCACATTCTTTCACATAACAAGTTACTTTTCTTTTAGCCCCAGTGGCTAATTGAACTAACCAAGAATTCTCAAACTTATCGACAGACAACTTACATTTTTCCACTATCTGAGGTGCAATATAACTGAGACTAGCTCCTGGATCAATTAAAATGGCTACAGGGGTATGATTAATCATACCTTCTACTTCCACCATGGAATTCTGATAGTTAGTTTGGCGGTTCTCCAAAGCCACATTAATTCTGGGCATGCTCCTTGCTAGTTCCCCGATGGTCATCTCCTCCTGTACAGTATGAATATTGCTAGCAGTATTTTTCCGATTTGGACAGACCGAGGCATAGTGCGGGCCATTACATTCCCAGCACTTAACATGCTCTTTACGTTCAAAACTCTTGGTAAAATTTCCATGGTTATTTGCAGCTTCCTTGCCCTTAAAATTATTCGAATTATTAGAAGTACCATTCCTATTTCCCTGGAAATTCTTGTTGTTAGAATAATTTTTGGTCTTATTATTCTTGAAATTCCTATGAGGTACAAATTCCTTCTTCTTAAATTCAGGCTGGTTGTTATTTTTCTTAGCCTTCCAGTTGGACAAGCCTTCTTTCTTCCGGTTCTGCTCAAAAGAAAAATTAGCCTTCCTCATAGCTTCCTCCAAAGTCTTCGGGTTATCATATTCAATTCTGTCTTTGATATGATACAGTAGACAACTAAGAAATCGATGTACTTTAGGTTTCTCATCTACTAGGTAGGGTACATACCTAAGTAAACTTAAGAATTTGTTGTTCAAATCCTTCATTGTCATTGAACCTAACTTCAGTTCATAAAACTCTTTAGCTCTCTCCTCGTAATACTGTTCAGACAAAAAATTCTTTTTGAAATACCTTTTAAAGGTACTCCAATTAACTTCCTTCTCTCTTATACCCTTGACTCTCTTCAGGTCTTGCCACCATATGTCAGCTTTTCCTGAGAGGTTATATATTGCCATCCTTGCCTTTAAATGATTAGAATAATTATATATATGAAAATACTTCTTCATCCCGGATAACCAGGACTCTGCTTCCTCCCCTTTCTCAGTCTCTCCATTAAAAGTTGGGGGCTTTATCTTTTTGAACTCCCTTGAAATTTCCTCATATGGTTTGTATTTCTTCTTTTTGTCATACAAATCATTTTCACTACTGTCACTAGTAGTATGGTAACTTTGTCGTTCACCAAACCCTTCGGATGATGAACTACTTTCAGTTTTTGCAAGCTTCATCTTTTTGGATTTTCCTTGATGACTGACATCTTCAGATTTTGATCTCCTACTCCTTCCTTCAGTTTGGAACCTTTCTATTAAAATTTGGTTCAATTCTTCCTGAGCCTTTAGGATTCTTTCATTCTCCTTCTTTACAGACTCCATTTCAGTTTTTAACTCTTTTACAGTCTGTAACAGCTCTGAGGAGTTAGCAGTCCCTTCTTCTAACATAGGTTCTTTGGGAAAATTTCTTGTTTCTGTATCTGGAGACTCCTCTTGTGCATACTCTCCCATCTTTTTCATACCCGCCTGTTAAACTTCAGAAAATGAAATTTTTTGTTCTTAACATAAAACAAAATATATGTTAGCATATTTTTTTTAATTTACTATTCTATGAAAGCTAGTTGGGCTGCATCAAGGCCTAGTGTTTGAACCTTGTGCTCTGATACCATATGTCAAAACCCCATAATTTCCGAAAAATTTAGAATTTTGTAAATACAGATAAACTTCATTATTGCAGTCAACTAATTGTTTTAATTAGTTATATGTTAATGATTTCATAATCTGAATTATCTACTTGATTATGTTTATCTTATAGAATAATTCTTTTTCAGTTTAATGACTTGTTTTTTTTTTGCGACCACAAGGTGGAACTATCTTGGTATTCTGGGCTTACTTAGCTTTTGAGCTAACGCAGAAAGTTTACCTGCTCTTACAGATTACAGGTAAGAAATATCCGGTGCTACTTGTCATTAATCATTACGCATACAGATATAAGTTCATTGCAAAAATAATAGCTCAGTAAAAGAATATAACTGCTATTCAATTCCAATGCTTTATGAGGTAAAACCATTAAATCGTTATTCTTTTAAAGGCGCCATGGAAACGAGATTCAGTCCTATCAGTATTGATGACAGTTTCTTTCTCTCTAGTAGTTGTAATTTATATTTCTTATTGCGTACTAGACTCTTCGATGTTTACCATGGTCGTCGTGTGTGTAAACGCCTTAATCTTTCTTTGCATACAAACCAAGAATGGCAGGGTTATTATGTTAAGGGTTTAATTTAAATTGTGAACAAATACCATTTACGTCATGATAGATTTGGTTACTGATTGTGATATGAACGAATGTATATTGATAATGAGTTTATGTACCAATAATCCCACTTCCAAAACTTTGAAGTTTAAAGGGATTATAACCTTATTGCATACTACATTCAATTAGACTATAATAGTGTTTGAAGAATTAAATTCCTCTGCACTATATTTGCTTGGAAAATATTATCCAGTTATGGTTAATATAACATTAAAATTTCAATGTCAAGCCCTTTAGCATTTTAAGAATTATCATGCTCAAATGCAAACCTTACTAGTTTAATAGTTAAACATTCAATGCAAACCTTACTAGTTTAACAGTTAAACATTCAAAGGCAATGAGACTAACACTAGGAAGAAGGATATTTACCATAAATTGATTTTATGAATTTCTTTTATAAACCTCAATTAGCCTAACTATGGATAGAGTTAAAGTTGGTTTAATGAATGAATGTCATGTTTGTATAAACAAAGGGGTCATAGAATAGACCGTGCCCATGAGAGTCTATAGTTTAACTTTGATTTAAAGTTCTATAATCTTTTATTAAATGCCTCCTTACTTGCATAACATGCTAGGTCATGTATTGTTTTATACCTTTGCTATGTTACAATTATTTGGTTGAATGAATGCTTGTTTGAAGCAATGTATTCACCAAAATAAACGCTATGAATTTCTTTTATAACAAAAACCAAGGCTTAACTATTACCAAGGTTATAATTGTTTGAATGAATGTATACCATATTTGCATAGTGATGGGTCGTATTATTCCCCATGCCTTTGGTGAGTTCTATGGCATAGTTTGTATATTAATAATTTCTTTTGACCATCATAACGTGCATGCTAGGTTGACTTTGGGGCTGAGGGTTATGGTGGAACCTTCGAAACAACAAAAATGATTGGAATATCATTCTTCTCGTGATTGCTCGTTGGGACTATAGAGATTACCCACTGCATGCAAATAATTTCTTTGTGGACGTGGCAACACCATAGACAAGTGTTGTGTGGTTATAAGGCAGTTTGCAACCCTAGTCTCGTCATTCCCTCCGTCGTTCTTGGCCTCCGGCTGCTCTGCTACTGCATTCGACCTCCATGCCGATTTCTGCAACTAGTTTGAGTGACAGTCTCCAATTCTTGTTTCTTATCTTTCACCCTTCGTAAACCTGCTTGCTTCTGCACCTCGTGAGCACGCCCGAATGCTCAATAGAGAAATGGTATAATAGAATTATTGTTGCTTGGGCTAGGTTAGTGGTTTTTCTCCGGGGTTTCACCACCAAGGCTAGCTCAGACAAGAATCTTCAGACTGTGTAGTTTCAATTCTCTTTGGCTCGGTAGTGGGGTCGTGGCTTCACATCGTATGGTTTAATGGGTCCTAGGGTTTCACCGCAGGGTGGTTTCTTTGGCTGGAAATAAGTGACGACTCAAGCATTTCTCTTGCTTGGCTTGCTGCTCCTGCTTTCAGTCACTGTTGGTTGTTTACTGTGTTAGTAAACTCCTTCTTTCTTGCAGCAGATGCAGGTTTGGCTCCTCCTCGCATTGGTAACTGCACTGCTGTTTGTGGGTGGTTACTTTTCAGTTAAGATTTGAGGTAAGAAGCAATTAGTGCTACTTCATTTCTTGTTTTAATACGTTCCAGCTTATATACAACAAGATAATAAAAATTTTAATGTTTGATGTTACACAGGTGTCGACCTGTCCTTCTGTGTGGTTGGTGCAGGGCTAGAACAAGTGTTGCTCATGGGTAAGCCTTGGATACCCCATGGAAGTTCGTCCTTGTTCAGTCCCATTCACGACACTTGACGGTTGGTCGCCGTGGCCTGCAAAACCCTCGTGGTTTTGGTTTACTTGGGTTTATTTTGCTCGCTGTCTCTGTTAAGAAAAGGCCCTTTCTTTATGCGGGGCTTTCGGCTTAGGCCGTGACTGTAAATTTTGATTTTTGATCTGTTTACTTGTGTATATATGTAAAAAAAATGAAAGAAGGCTGGTAAAGCCTTACTCTGTTAATTTTGTTTGAAGCCGAGAGGCATTAGAAGAGCTTAAACTCTTGGTTTTACACCTCTGTTGTAAATTTTGAGATATTAGGGTTTTAGCCTAACTTGGCGATATGGAAAAGTATTTACTGCTTCTTTAAATTATCTTTTAATTACAATGCACTACTGTAATTTATTTGGTTATTATTTGTATTGTGTAAATGGTTATTTAATCTCGGTAAATCGAGCATATCTATGTTCTGTTACTTGGATTCCTGCAAGTTAATATATTTAATTTATAACCTGTAAATTATTCAGGGTAACTGTATAATGTTTTTATATGAACTTACCTTAACTCATTCTGTTCTAGTAAGGTTATAAATATTGTTTTGTGTTTGTTAACATTCAGAACTTATGTAATTTAATATTCTTGCAGTTGTATTTGTGTAACTGATAGTTACATATTTTAAGTATAAAATGTGTATTACTTAATATTTATTATAGTGAGATAAATGTTATTTTACCTGCAAGTAAAGTTGTTCCTACCATTATATATATTATCTTTATTCTTTGTCTATTTATAGATATATAATAAGATAGTATTTTATTGTTGTATTCTTATACTTTCTACACTAAATAATTTATAAAAAAATACCTTCTGTATTCTATATTATCCTGTTTATGTTATAATATTAGCATTTATAAAATAAAAGAAAGAAAACAACTATCTATGTTCTATATTTGTTAACATTTTATAACGGATAGGTTAGTAACTGTAGATCTTGTTTAAGCTTAGCTAGATAAAAATGAATGAATTAATTACATTACCATCCATAAGTAAATTCTTAAACCAACTAGTTTATCTGTAGAATTAAATCAATATTTTAGCTATTCTTACTCACAGTTTAGTTGCTATACATACAGTAGTTAAATTATCCTAAGCTGAAAGAAATAAACTGTAAAGTTAAAAGCATTTTTATTTAGTCTAACCCTACTCTATTTTAAATAATATACCCTTTTCTTTTGGTTTCAAAATAAGTAATAAGATTACAAAAATGAATACTGTATAGAGAACTGTTATCTACTAAAACATATTATTGTTAATACAATGATATAACTTCTTTTCCCTTACTAATAATCTGACATTTACAGTCTAGGTCTAACCCTACTCCTTGTACAGGTTAGTAATTCTTCTGATAACAGATAAAAGAAAACATTCTATTAATCAAGCTAACGTCTTATTCTATATTTACATCCTACTATCTTCATTTAAATACACCACCTGTGCTAGTGTACGATCTGGATTACTCCAGATGGGGAAAAACACAGGTAGGATTTGTTTCTCATTAAGAATAACTTCATTACTAAACAAACTAAGATATCCTATCCTCTAAGTTTTTTTTTCATCATAAACTGTAAATGCATCATTTAATCATATATAGATAATAACACAGAAATTAATAAATAACAGAACCTGTTCTTAGAGCTTGGTCGACAACAACAATGGGAGGCTTTTTCTCCCTACCAACTCCTGGAGAGCGCTCAAACAACGACTCCTCAGGACCCCTGAGCTTGCTCTGGTCTCCCTGGATGGAACTGGGTGTAGAAAACAATCAAGTACCAGTCTTGAGATTCAATACCAGTCCTTACAGTTTTCCCCTTTTCCCAATGAATTCCTTGAAGTGCATTCCACCTGAATGATTCTTCTCCTGGAAAATATCTGAGCCGCCCCAGCTCTCTACATTGGGTACTTTTAAAAGATTGCCTAGGTTTTTTTGGGTTAGTTGTCATTAATTGAGCCACCTGCTCTGATCCCACTTTCTTGGGAGATCATGACCCCAAATGTAGGGAAGTTGCCACCTGCAACATAGGAAGTGTTTGAGGATGCTGCCACTTGTCTTTTACTCTCCACCTAGTTCCTTCCACCAGTTTGACCAATAACACTCTTATTAACAGCTCTCCCAAGCTGTTGTCTCCACTTTTTATTTATTAAAAATAAAATATTCAGAATTACATTCCACATCTTTTGACTCTGCTGAGTCATCAGTTTCTACTTAGCACTAAATTTAACACAATGTCTTCTGAATCAAATTAAAGCAAATAACATTATTTTACAAAATTGGGGTACGTGACAATTTGACTCCACCCTCAAAATTATAATGGGAAATAGCATCATAAGCCTCTTTGGATGTTACCTGACCTATAGCTCCATTCCAATCCCAAACCAACTGATCTTTTTCCTCATTCAATATGACACCAACTCTATTGAGAGAATCAATGTAAGCAATCCATTCTTTTTCCCATTGTCCCCCGAGTCCTAAATCTTCATAAAGAAGCCAATATGAGTTAGAACTTCTCAACCAATAAGGTATTCTAATTTGATCCAAGGTATTGAACCCAAATTCTGCTAGACAATCTCTTATATAAGAGGAAAGAATGAAACTATCACCTCCACTTATGAAGGGATCTATCCCCACCATTACTTGATTACCCTTTCCCATTTTCCAAGGTAACCATATGCTAATCCAAGGGAGTTCTTGAATAAATCCATTCCATAAATTAGAGACACCTTTGACAGATTTCACAGCATTATTGAACCATTGAACTAAAAACATATTCTTGATATATTTAACTTTAAGGAATTCACTCCATAGGCCTTCCACATAAAACTCTCCAAAATATTTTCAAACATGAAGCCAATATAAACCATTGTAAGTTTTTGATATCTCATCCCCCCATGCCATTTGGTAGGGATAATATTTCCCATCTTACCAAATAAAATTTCTTGTTATTAGCAACTCCTAGTCATATAAAATTGAAGATTTTATGTCTAATCAACTTCATGATAGTAAGTGGCACCCTTTATAGAGAGAACCAATATACCGGGGTTGCAATCAACACAATTCTAATCAAGGTGAGTCTTCCTCCCAAGGATAAGTACATGTAACTCCAATTTTTAATTATTTTCTCAATTTTTTTAACCATCCACAACCAATATGAAATCATGTAGTTATTAGGATTTAAAATATAACCAATATTTTCATTTGACTTGTCAGATCTTCAACTTTGTATGGAAATATTGCAATTATCTGAGAAAATTTGTAATAATCCATAATACTCTATAAAAAACAAGACTTATTTGCACTAACCTCCATACATGAAGGGTTGAAGTATTGTAACTTCGGAAGATATTCCAGATGTATTGATTGTATTCCTCCATCAGGAGGTGAGTTTGGTCATGTAAGATTCATTAAAAGAATCAATGTAAACCACCGGATGTAAGTCGGGTCAATAGTACCCAAGTGTCATTATAATAAATATTATTTTTGGTGTCTTGCTAGACAAGTGGGCCCTGTTAGGTCCTAGGTCAAGTCAAGTGACAAATATAAATAGGGAGGCTCTCCCCTTCATTTGTACACACTCACTCAAGCAAATGTGCAAGAGAGAGAAGAACAAATGCGTTAGAAAGAAGAGAGAATAAGTTTTCCAGGTTTTACACTGCTCTGGTCGAGTTCTATATTGAGGAATTTTTGCGGGGTTTTCTCCCTTGTGATTTTGTCGAGGAAAATATTTGTGTTCTTTGTGTTACTGTGTTTGTTTTTCTTTCAGTGATCCTACTAGTGAAAATCATTTTAGGATATCATCTAAGCAATTAAGAAAACTCAACATGGTATCAGAGCCACCCTAAAAGGAGGGATGGTTCACTCAAATCGCCTCATAAGGGAGCATATTTCTATGAAAACAGAATTGAATTCCAAGAAATTTCAGGTTTGGACCAGACACTGCTACGAGGAAGAAATAGGGCTTCAGTTTTCCTGAGACTCCATCATCAATCTCAGAAAAGGAAATATACAGTCTAGATTGCTTTGGGAAGGCACATCTTTTCCATCACTCAGCCCTATTAGTGATTCCAATTGAAAAATTAGGGTTTCTACATCAAACCCTAGGTCACCCCAAAGAAGGTCAACGAGAAGCTGTATTCATCAAGTAAGTAGTACTACTTCTATTTCCATTTGAAGTTTTCCTTTTTTTAAAAGATGACAAAGAGTACCAAGCTAGATGAGAAGCTTGAAGGTGCTAAAAACTTCAGAGCATGGAAGTATTGGATCATGATCATCCTAGAAGAAAATGATCTAGAAGGATTTATAAAGGAGGAAGTTGTAGAACCAGAAGAAGCTGAAGTTAAGTCCAAATACAACAAGGGCATGATCAAGGCTAAGAGGATCACAGATGAACCCATCAAATATAACTTGATTCCTCAAGTATCCTCAAGGAGGACACCAAAAGAAAAGTTTGATGCTCTATCTATACTATTTGAAGGAAGAAACATCAATAGAAAGATGACCTCGGGGAATCACCTCAAAAGTGTAAAGGATAAAAAATCAGAATTCATGCAATCATATTTTACAAGTGTAGCTCAAATCAAGGAGCAATTGGAAGCTATTGGTGATATGGTTGAAGAAGTAGAAATTATAATGACCACCTTGAATGGTCTTCCAAGAGATTGAGAATGCTTTATCTGAGGAATCAGTTCAAGAAGAATACTAACAAAGTTCTGATATTTATGGGAAAATGTGTTCAAAAAGAAGAAAGAATAGCAGCCAGAGAAGAGAATCTAAATGAAAATGAGGATCAAGCTTTGGCAATCCATACTAAAGGCAAGAACAAGAGAAATATTTATCACCATCCTCCTAAAAGGACTCAAGGGTTTAAGAATTCCAAGAAAGAATTCTCAAATTATGAATGCTTCACTTGTCATAAGATGAGACACATTGCTATAAACTGTCCCATGAAAGCAGAATGAGTCAAGAAGAAGAAAATATTTTAGGTCCATGCTGCTGAAGACAGTGATCAAGAAGATGAAGAGAAAGATAAGGAGAATGAAGATTCTAGTGAAGAATATTTCTTGATCTCTGCACTCACAGGTTTAGTTTCACCAAGGAATGACACCTGGCTAGTAGATAGTGCTGCCTCCAAGCACATGAAATGTTACAAGGACTCACCCTCATGTATTGTACAAAAGGAGTCTCCACAAAAAGTAATGATTGGAGATGATTACCAATATCCCATCAAAGGAATGGGAGAATCCTTCTATAAGTTGGACTATGGAAATTCCATGAAGATGAAGGATGTCATGTATGTCCCAAGACTAAAGAAGAACCTTATTTCCATCTCATCCTTAGATAAGAAAGGTTTCAGAGTTTATTTTGTGGATGGATAATTCCTCATGTGGACAAAAGGAAAAACTATAGATGATGCAGTAGTGATTGGAGTTTAAGAAGGATAAATATATAAATTAAAGGGACATGTAGATTCAACATTGATGACTAGTACCATAAGCCCATGTGATCTATGGAGCATAAGGATTGCTCACATACATTACAAAGCATTTCCAATTATGAGCAAGCTTGTGACCGGTTTACCAAAGATTTAGATAGATCATGAAGGAGTGTGGAAAGGATGTGCACAAAAAAATAATACTACGAACTCTTATCCAAATAGTGACAACAAAGCGAAAGGGATCATAGATATTATTGATTCAGATATATGTGGGCCAATGCAAACCACTTCATTAAGAGGGCATGTTTACTATTCTTACTTTATTGATGACTACTCCTGCAAGACTTGGATATATTTCCTAAATAAGAAGGATGAAGTGTTTGAAAGGTTCAAATAGTTTAAGGCCCTGGTAGAAAACCTCTCTAAAAAGAGGATCAAGATCTTAAGGTCATATAATGGAGGAGAATTCACATCAAGTGAATTCAATGAGTAATGCAAAGAAGTTAGGAATAAGATGGATCTCACCATTCCCTATAATCCACAACAAAATGGTGTGGAAAAAATAAATAATAGATTTATCATGGAAGCTGTGAAAGCTATGATACATGATTAATATCTACCTATGTACCTATGGGCAGAAGCAACTAGAACAACAGTATATGTTCAGAACAAAATTTCCCATGGTACCCTTGGAAACAAGACTCCAGAAGAGATGTTTACCAGAGAAAATACTGAAGTCAGTCACTTAAAGATATTTGGTTTTTCGGTATACACACACATTCCCAAAGAGGAAATATCAAAGCTAGATCCTTCAGGAAAGAAGGGATTGTTTGTAGGATATAGTGAGCAATCAAAATCTTATCGAATATATATCCTAGGAAATCGTCAAATTGAATTAAGGAGAGATGCCACCTTTGACAAAGATACAAATTTCAGAAAATCAAAGAAATACAAGGAACATGAAGAGGAGCATGAAACTCCCAAAGATGCAGAAGGTCCTAAACCAGTTAGGAACGAAGAATAAGAACAAATACCTGAAGATCATGACATGATAGAACCTCGGAGACCTGAATAATTTTCCAGTGAAACGATCTCACGTAAGAGAAGGCATGCCTAGGCTCGTGAAGTAATTGAAGAAGAAAAAATACATGTTGTCCTAGAAGGAACCATCCGAGGAAAAAAGAAGCTGAAGCCATACCTAGTTATGTGGATTTGATGTGTGATCTCATTGATAAAGACCAAGCATGTTTAAGAAGCAATAAAGCAGAAGGAGTGGGTTGATGCAATGGTAGAGGAATACCAATCCATTATAAAGAATGATGTATGGAAAATAGTACCAAGACCAAAAGACAAGTCAGTGGTATCCTCAAAATGGATCTTCAAGACAAAGTACTCAACAAATGGTAGTATAGAAAAGTACAAGGAAATATTCGTAGCTTGCGGATTCTCCTAGAACAAAGGAATCGACTATGATGAGATATTTGCACCAGTAGCCAGGTACACCTTAATCAGAACCATCCTTGCCTTGGAATTGTATGGGTTAAAGTAGGAACCCAGAGCATGGTATGGAAGAATTGATGGATTCCTGATGAGTTTGGGATTTACCAAGAGTAAATCAGATTCCAACCTATACTACAAAGTTGAGGGTGATGGACTTATGATATTACTACTATATGTAGATGATTTATTCTTAACAGATGAAGATAATTCTATCAATGAATGTAAGAAGAATATTGCTACAGAATTTGAGATGAAAGACCTTGGAATGATGCACTCTTTCTAGGTCTTGAAGTATGGTAGTATCTAGACGAGATTTTCCTAAACCAAGGAAAATATGCAATAGAAATCCTAAAGATATTTGGGATGATAGATTGCAAGGCTATGAATACTCCGATGACAATGAATTTGAAGCTATTGAATGATATTTATACTTCGGACGAAATATATTCCACCTTATACAGGCAGATTATTGGTTCTCTGATGTACTTAACCAATACAAGACCAAATATACATTTTGTTGAAAACACTCTGAGTATATATATGGTGAATCCCAAACACATTCACCTAGTTGGAGCAAAAAATGTGATGAGTGAGATATATAAAGAGGAATTTAGACTATGGTCTCAGATATGCATCAAGTGGTGAGATCAGATTTCATGGATTTACAGATTCAGATTGGGCAGGAAGTGTTGAAGATTGAAAGAGCACTTTAGGATTTTTTTTTTAGTTTGGGGTCAGGCATGAACTCATGGTTAAGTAAAATCAGTCTAGTATCGCACTTAACATGACAAAGGCTAAATACATTGAAACATGTTCAGCTTGTAGTGAAGCGGTATGGATTCACAAGATGTTAACATGATTATTTGATGCAGAGATAGATACTTATGATATGATTTCTGATAATCAGTGTTGTATTAATTTGACTTAAAACCCGATATCACATAACAAGTCAAAACATATCGAATTTAGATATCATTACATCTGGGATATTGTATAGAAGGGACCTGTAAAGCTCAAGTATGTTCCTATAGAGGAACAAGTGGAAAATGTGTTGACTAATCCTTTGTCTCGTGTAAATTTTGAATACTTTCATGACAAGCTTGGCGTAGTCCAAAAGGACCTCTCTCGAAAGAGGGAGTGAAGGAAGATGGTAGAAGGATGCAGTCGTGGTATATCAGCGTAGAGTAGGGTAAGTTTGGCTAGGATTGTTGACTCGAAAGGATTAGTAAGTCAGACGAGGCCTGTTGATCTTAGGGGGATTAGTATGTCTGGATAGGCCGGTTTAGCACAAGTGGGTTAGTAAGCCATAGCATGGCTTGTTGGTCCCCAAGAAGATCCATCTATTTGAATAGTCCCGTTGAATAGAAAGGGTTAGTAAGTTAGACAAAATTCCCAAATGGATCTACTAAAGAACTCACTAAGATACTGCTCTGAGATAGTTAGTGGGCCTAGATGTTGTGTCATTATTTTCATACTGATATTGTTGAGATGATTGTTTCAGTATTCCTATACTAATGTAGCAGGTTCAATATTTTCATACTGATGTTGTTGAAATGATTGTTTTAGTATTCCTATACTGATGTAGTAGGTTCAATTTTTAATACTGATGTTGATAAGATGATTTTTGAGGTAGTTTCAATATTCCTATACTAATGTAGAAGGTTCAATATTTTCAAACTGATGTTGATGAGATGATTGTTGAGATGATTGATGAGATAGTTTCAGTATTTCTGTGCTAATGATGATGATGTTGTTTCAACATTTTTATGTTGATGATGATGATGCTCCAGCATCTCTATACTGGTGATGCAGATGATGATCTAGCATATATAGATGATGTTTATTTTAGCACTAACATATGATGATGATGTTGTTGATGATGTTTCACTATTTACATACTGATGTTCCAGATGATGTTTCAATATTTACATATTGATGTTGTAAATGATGTTTCAGTATTTACATACTGATATTCTAGACGTTGATTCAGTACATATATACTGATGCTGCAGAAGATGTTCCAATATTCACATACTGATGTGGTAGAAGAAGATTCAATATTCACCTATTGATATGATAGAAGATGACTCAATATTCACATATTGTTGTTGTAGAATATGATCCAGTGCACATGGAAGATGATTCAGTATTCACATGCTGATATGACAAAAGATGATTCAGTATTCACACACTGATGTTGCAGGAAATGATCCATTATTCTCATGTTGAGATCGATGATGAAGATGTATTATGGCATTCCAAAACTTCCTATGACATATAGAGACTCACCAACCAGATGTACAGTTGCGGTAGTAGTTGCTACCTTGGTTGAATATCTTCCTAGTTAAGAGGGAGTGTTAAAGTATTGTAACTTCGAAAGATATTCCAGATGTATTGATTGTATTCCTCTATCAGGAGATGAGTTTAGCCATGTAAGAGTCATTGAAAGAATCAATGTAAATCTCCAGATGTAAGTTGGGTCATTATAATAAATATTATTTTTGGTGTCTTGCTAGAAAAGTCGACCCTATCAGTTAGACAAGTCGGTTCTGTTAGGTCGTAGGTCAATTCAAGTGAAAAATATAAATAGGGAGGCACTCCCCTTCATTTGTACACACTCACTCAAGCAAGTTTTCAAGAAAGATAAGAACAAATTTTCCATAAATAAGAAAGAAGTAGTTGTCTGGGTTTTACCTTGCTCTAGTTGAGTTCTATATTGAGGAATTTTTGTATGGTTTTCTCCCTTCTGGTTTCCCTGAGGAAAATATTGTGTTCTTTGTGTTACTGTTCTTATTGTTCTTTCGGTGATCCTACTAGTGAAAATTGTTTTAAGATATCATCTAAGCAATTAAGAAAACTTAACATGAAGTAGTACAAGAAAGAGTAATACTGTCCAAAAAGACATACCACTCTTCACTAGTACCATTTTTTAAAATCACCGCATCATCAACCAAGAGAAAATGAGTAATATATTGAGCAGGTGAAATATTGATACCTAATAATATTCCCTCTTTTTTGGTGGTAGAGATCATTCAACTGAGACCCTCAATAACTAGCAAAAACAATAAAGGGGATATAAGGAACGCTTGTTTGAGTCCTCTGGAACATTGGAAGAATTTGTTTGGAGAACCATTAATTAATACAAAAAAGCAATAAGAGTTAATACGTGCCATGATCCAATCAGTTACAGATAATGGAAGCCCAATATGAAGCACAAGCAATCTAAGAAAGGCCCAATTCATCTCGTGATATGCCTTAACTAAATCCATTTTGAGAATAAGAGCATCCATTTTTTTTTACTTGATTCAATGGAGCATTACTGAGTAATTCCAATGGCGTCATGAATTTTCCTATTAGCCAAAACACCAAATCATTCCTTGGAAATTACCTCCTCTAGTTTAGTCTTGAGTCTATTAGATATGATCTTGGTGATAATATTGTAAATAAGGTTACATAAAGAAATGGGTTTGAAGTCTGAAATTGATTCAAGTTTCTCACTTTTGGGTATAAGAGATAGAAAAGTGGAATTCAATTCCCCTCATACATACCTATAAATACTAGACTCCTCAACCACCTCCAATAATTCACCACCCAACATATTAAAGAAACCTAGGAAGAATTATGTAGACCAACCATCTAGCCCATGACTTTTATCCTTGGCCCAAATTTTCAGTGCTTCTTCAATTTCCATCAATGTAACCTCTCCGCCAATATGTTGAACATCAGTCTCATTAAAAAAAGAGGGAAAATTCCTTATCACTCTAAGTTGGGAAACTATATAATCTTGCCTAGGATCTTTAAAAATATTGGAAAAATAGGAACTAGAAGCATTCTCTAAATACTCATGAGTGTTCACCCATTCACCCTTATAATCCTTCAGGTCCCAAATACTAATAAGGTTTCTTTGGTAGTTGGCATAATTATTATTTTTCTTTGTATTATTATCTCCCTAGACAAGCCATATTGCATGGCTCTTCATACTCCAAGAGTATTCTTCCACCTTTAGGATTCCATCTTTAATAATTTCCAATTTAGTCATAATCTTCTTGTCCTTATGGGAAAGAGAAACAAACATATTTTATACATAAAAGCTTTCCAGTTTGACCCCAATATCACATATTTCTTCTGCCTGCTTAATTTTCTTTTATTTTTTCCACTGAACCACCAACCTTTTTAAACATTTAAGTTTCTTATTGAACTTATTCATAGGATCATACTCCACATCTATCTCAATATTATTCCAAAATTTTCTCACCATTGTTCGAAATCCATCATCTCCAAGACACACATGATTAAATTTGAAGGGAAAGTTGCAAGATATTGGTTCACCCTCAATCTGTAAACAAATTGGTAAATGATCTGAGATAGAGTTGATTACCCAAGCCTTATATTTGCTAATGGAACCATCTAAATCCTCATCCATCATAAATTGATCAAGTATTTTACAAACATAAACTTCACTTCCCTTCCCATTTCTCCGATATGGTTGAGGGAACCACTTTTTTTGAGCATATGGTGTCTCATAAAAATATTTTTAAAGTAATCAGCTAGAGGGTCAAGTCTAAAACCGTTCCCCCAAATCTCTAAAAAATCCATAGTGAAATTGAGATCACCATCCAATTTAAGCTTCAACATGGATACCTTACAAGAGTTGGAATGACTATATTCTCATTTCCTATTCCTAGTGTGGTGCATTTTTATAGATGTAATGATTTATAAAACCAATTTAATTTGTATGAATTTCAGTTTTGAAATTTCTTCCACTAGACCTCTATATGCGATGTGTTTTTAAATAGTTGTGGAATTTTTTATTCCACAATTTTTCCTTGATTAACTTCCTAAAATTTGATTTACTTTTGTGTATTTTGCATCCATCAGGGGAATTAAAAAAAAATCAATTTAATTAGAAAAGATCAATGCAAGGTTGATAATAACAATGTGTAATAAGTTGGTAAGTATGTATGAAGAGGTTAGTGGCCAAAAAATCAAGGTTTGATCACTGAGTAAGCAATAGTAGAGTTTACACACATGTTGATATTCTCACCCCTGAGAGGGAGGGTGGCAGGGAGTGAGGATATGCATATGTTGTGTGTGAGAGACTTTGTCAACCATAAAATTATATTTATCTTGTCCAAAATTTGGTTTGATTTATATTTATAAGAGGATCATAGATTATCTTGCATCTCTTCATTGATATTATCTTGATGATGATGTAATATGATTAATAACAAACGTTAAATTACCAATATTTATTTATTAAATATCTTAAAAAACTTTCTCAGAATTCTTATTAATAATATCTATTTATTGATATATTTGTTATTAAATAGATAAATAGTTATGTTTCCCATCAAATTTATAAACAACCCCCCCGCCCCCCCCACACTCTTAGGAATTTTCACAGTCAATGAAATCATTGAGATATATTTGCATTGCATGTCATTTTTCTCTCTAAATTTGATGGTAAAATAAACACTCAATGGCATCAACACGTTATTGTTAGATCGTGAGTCCCTAGACAATCACAAAGTGCAAGCTCACCTCTTTATGAGTTGTCATCCTTATCTATTATTGAGGTGTAATCCTTATCCACTAATGAGTTTTCAATGACATCTAGATATAGATGGTTACATCCATATACTATATGTTGATATTATTGGATGAATATAATGTTTAGAATGGCTTAATCATTTTCTACCAAGTTCTTATCTTGAGTTATGTTTCTTAACATGATATTAGATCCATAATATCGTTTTTATGGTATGAATGAACCTATGGGATTCATCAATGTAGGAACTAAATTTTGAAGTTTGAGGAAGAAACCATGGATATCTATGACGGATGATGAGCCGTGATATAAATGCTAATGTTGTGAACAAATAAGGCTACTCTAAAAGAGATAATTGTTTGCAGAGTAAGTGATGCTATGTATCATGGATGGAATAGTGATAATTGTTTACATTCATACCACATAAATAGATAAAATACAATAGTTTTTTTCTCTCCGGTAAAATATCATAGTTTTTTTCTATGATAAAAGACTTACAAATAGTATCACTATCACTATAGGTGGTTGACAACACAATTTTTATTTTCTTGAATCTAGATCAATGTTAAGCTCTTCAAATTTTGAATTTTTGATGGCAACAAGGATTTTATGTGGTTACATTATCAAATTGCATGCAGTGTAAATTCTATATATGGAAGTGCCTTCTATGATATATATCATCCTATTCATTTGTTGAATCTAAAATCTGGAGGACAACCTAGCTATAATAACACAAAAAGTTGATGGATATCTCTTTCAAATGAGATACATTGACATTTCAACTTAGATTGCCATTACAAAGAACCATTGATTTGGGTGATGGAGAAGGTTTCCTTTTCTTTATTGGAGGGTTTTGATCCTTTGAGCTATCATTGGTAGAAATATAAGAAAACTAATCGGACCTAATTTTGGACTTGGATATTTTATCTGGAACATGAACTAGAGGTAGAGGAAGAGGTTGACCTTGAAAATGAGGATGAAGTTGAGTATGATCTCAATGGAGATTAAAATTCTTGACTATGCACATGATTTTCCTTGGTTTATATTATTTAATTGCTCATAATATCAATCCATATGATTAGAAGCATAAATGATAACATCATCCAATAAGTCATCTGCTTGCAAAGTTGACTTGCAGTGACCAAATGTGTTGAGAAGGCTTCTAGATGCATGCTCTCCATATAATGTAGTTAGAAAGAAGAAAGAACAAATAATATGTAACTTACATAACTCACATTTTTAATTATATATCATGAAATTCTTTGGGTTATCCTTCAATAATGCAAAAATCACAACAACCTAGCTATCCTCATGCACACACTAGCTGGAAAAACAAAAGAGGTATGCAATTTTTTATTGATGTTTTTATACCATATGGACATAGTAATAAGAAACAATTTATTTATATAGAACTTATACTTCTCCATCTTCAACAAAAGAAATGGTAGTAATTCATAGAAATATGTTTTTAGGGTTACCATTACACTTGTATGACACACTAATTCATAAATGGTAGTAATGTACATAATATTTATA
Source organism: Pseudotsuga menziesii (assembly GCA_001517045.1). Classification (NCBI taxonomy): domain Eukaryota; kingdom Viridiplantae; phylum Streptophyta; class Pinopsida; order Pinales; family Pinaceae; genus Pseudotsuga; species Pseudotsuga menziesii. The sequence continues at coordinate 575,427 of LPNX011002442.1, read as the reverse complement.
TAGTAGTATTGTTATGGTGATATTATTTTGAGACACATAATATTTACATTTAAAACCAAGTGTATTAAAGTGAAATGGAGACTTAACTCATTGAGATGAAATAATTTCAAGTGATTACAAGGTGGATAAACCCAAGTGCATTGAAGTGAATTGGAGACCCAACATATTAAAGTGATTACTAGGTGGTTGAGTGAAGGCCATTATTAAGTAAAGAGAAATTAAAGTGCTGTAAATTTTTATTAAATTACTTAAAGTGGTGTAAAATTTTATTAAATTACTTTTTGGTTTGTTATATTCAAATTTGTGAAGATGACAAAAGAATTTTTCAAAGCTTGTGAAATATTACATGTTATAAATTTTTAGTTTTTGGCAAAGAAATCAATGTTACTAAAGTTTTTAAAGGGAACAAAACTTCGATGAAAATAAGAACTTCTCATTAAATGGAGAATGGAAGACCATTGCAAGTTGGTGGGTTAATTTTGACTTGATTATTGAGTAATTAGCATAACCTTGATTTTGTCAATGGTGGATTTATTATTGGTGGTTTATGATCCCAAGGTATTTGATCCATAATCGAGGGTTTTATAGTGTACTCAACTCACCAACACAGGCCCTATGTGGATAATTAATCTTTATCACTGTTCTAAGTTTTATATAGAAATATTGGCCACACCTTATGAGGATCTTTTGCTTAATGAAACTCTGAATGCAACTTCTCCATTTTTCTTCTTTGTTCATTATGAACTTGTTATTTAGGTCTAATTGCACTGCACACTTTATGACTAGATAGATATCCTTATTTTGTTTGTGTTATCAGGATCAACACTCCATACGTATGGTTGTATCCTAGGTGTAACTATTGGAAATTATATAATTTGTATAAAGATAAAACCATTTTTATCCTCTTCACATTCCAAAATATGCCATAAATAAAATATACCGAAATGGGTTATGTATTGAACTCGGGGATAGGATTCCTATCAAGCCATTGGTGGTAAATAAGATTTATCCATTGAGAAAATGTATTTGACAATTAAATAGATGCCCCAACAATGAGAAGAACACTCCAAATGATAAATTTTCCCAACAATGTTAGATAAATGTCCAACCACTTCTAAAATTCCCATGTAACAAGGACACCATCTATCAATGTATAAAAATGCCCCATACAATAATAAATTCATCCAGACAATGATCAATTCACCTCAAGCAAAATAAATTCACCACTGGCACTTGTCAATTCGCCCCATGCACTACTAATTTCTCCCAGCCAATGATAAATTTGCTCAGGCAGTGATTAATTTTCCTTAGGAAAAATAAATTGTCCCTAGGAACTTCTAAATTTGTCCACAAGTGATGAAAAATGGCCCAAGAAACAAACAAAGTACCTAAATAACTATAAATCTGCTCAGAATTTATAAAAGGCCTCAACATTTTCAACTTCACCCATGAAGTTTAAAAATGCCCCATGCAAGATAAATTCTCCCAACAATGATAATTTTTCCTCAAGCAAAAGGATTTATCCCAAGGCAATGATATCAATAATTCAGACAAAGGACATTCTCCCCCAAACAATCAATCACTCTTAAAAACTCAATTAGAAACTCCTAATCAAATGCAACAACTATTTCATTTGGTCCTTGATCTCTAAAATCGGTTGTGCATCCAATGTTGGAGATTAGCTAGCTATTGGAAATTATCTAGCTATGGAAACACAAGAGACATGTAGCAACAACATTTTTTTAAGCTACATGTATCTCACATTTTAGTTTTCAGAACTCAATAATAGCCATTAACAACACATAGAAGATCTTAATGCATACAATAAGCAAAGTAATCAATATAACAAACACACACTGAGGAATTACTGCACATAGAGACAAATAAAATGTTTACCCTATAAATTAAATGGGAAAACCAACATTTAATGGTTGCTCAGTATTCCATTTTGGCAATGTCTAGATTACATTGAATATTTGGGCTCTTTGGAATTCTCTTCTTTGGGCCAACAACAACAATAGGAAAAAATATCTTCCATGGGAAAAATTCCTTTGCGAGTGTGAATACCATGAGAGATAGGAGAGATGGGGGCAATGGGAAATCCAAATGCCATGGAATTCATTTCCCATTCCCTATTTTTTTCTCCTAATTTAATTTTCCATTAAATGCACATTAATGTCATCTCATTATTTTCATTCTATTTTCTATAGCTGTCTTACATTGACAAATTACTTTTAAGTACCGAGGCTTAGAACCGTTTTTTTTTATATTTTTGTTTAGATCCATTTCAGATCAATAATGGGTAACCCATGGTATTACTATGTGATGAAGCCCATTTAAAGGCTTGAAAAACTAGTCTACTATGAAATGACTCATGTAGTTAGAGCTACATGGAAAACACCTTCTAGTGGAGGGTTTTGAGGAACCTCTCCAAAAAATTCTCCTTCGTCCATTTATAGTAAAGGTTGCTATGGAGGCGGGCCACCAAAGGTATTAATAGAGGATTTTATTAACAATGCACTTAAATGGGAGAAAACTCATTGATGTGCCAAGTTATTTTTTCACACTAATGCATCATAAGTTATCAATTGACAAAAACAAAATACCTCATTATTGGGTGAAATTTTTTTTGAGGATATCAATAAATAACTTTATGGTTGTTTGATATGGTTTAACGATTGTTGATTTCTAACCTGGTTAACATTGACATGTTCAACATTCATCGAAACTATGCTCATAGTGATGTACTATATAAATATTTATACCCAAGATAGATTTGGATGATTTTGTATTACTTGCGACATTTGTGAAAGTTATTTTCATCATTTTTGGATGCATGAACTAGTTTTTTTTCTCTATATTCTAGTTTCACATCCAATTCTTGCTCTTCAACTAAACAAATTGTAAACAAGTTTTAAATTTTACATTTGTGAAATTGGTTGAATATGTTCTTATAATTTACTTATATTGCTTCAATAGATTTTGTTGTACTATGTATTTGTAATTAAAAATATTTAGAAGCAAGTCTCTCTCTTTATATGTTTTCAAATTCATCATCTATGAGATGTGTAACAAGTTTATAGCAAAGACATTCAAGACATAAAAAGGCTTGAATTTTCCATGGTTTACTGTTAGATTTTTAACATTAAGCTAGCATTATTAGGATCTTTAACTGAGAGAATAACAAGCATGACAATCAAACACAAGAGACAATGAACACAGTTTTTTTCCTTGGGAAACCATAAATGGAGAAAACCCTGCAAATTCCTCAGACATAGAATCAACACCAAAATAGAAAAGCCCAAAATAGTAAGATGATCTCCCGACAGCAGTAACCTTCTTTCTATCTAGCCTCGGTGTCTTCTCCTTCCTCAACTATGTGCTACACTTGAGTGTGTATGAGATGTGTGTAAAATAGAGAGGTCACCTCTCTATTTATACTGCTTCTCCACATGACTAGAACCCTACTAGGGCTGAATTCACTAGGTGAGTCTAATAACCCTAGTGCCCCAGAACTGCGAGGTCTTTAACCCGTAGACAATAGGAGGGTTACCCACAATGACTTGACATGACTTGTTTATATTATAGATCCTCTCGATCAGAACACCGGGGCATGAAATCATGACTCAATTACATTATAGACACATCCCGAAATAAACATCGGGGTACAAGACATAAGATACATAGATGAATACATTCTGAAGTTACAAATACATCAACACTCCCTCTTAACTAGGAAGGTATTATTTCGACACAATTTTCAGCACTGGTCTTCTTCTCTGTATCGACTGGATCATCTCGTCATCTTCATCTTCAAGTATTCTTAGTCTTCAAGTCTTCTTCATCTTCAAGTCTTCTTCGTCTTTGAGTATTCTTTGTCTTCTTTGTCTTCTTTGTCTTCAATTGATCTTCTACTTCAAGTCTTCTTCATCACGGGATCTGCATCATCACGACTACTGGATCATCATCATATTTGGATCATCACTTGATCTGGATCGTCATCAAGTCTAGATCATCATATCTGGCTCGTCACTTGATCTGGATCATCATCAAGTCTGGATCATCATCACATTTGGATCGTCACTTGATCTGGATCATTATCAAGTCTGGATCATCATCACATCTGGATCGTCACTTGATCTGGATCATCATCAAGTCTGGATCATCATCACATATATCTCAGAATGGTGCTATCTCGATTCTTCTCATCACAGGAAGTTCTACAGAGTCAATCTTGTAGGCCTACCCTTCATGTAAGTCTTCATCAGTGCTTATATCTGACACTTAAGTCAGAATGGCCCGTCCAGCTCTTACATCTGACCTCATATTGTCAGAAAGGCATGCCCAACACTCACATCTGACTCCATCTTGTCAGAAAGGCCCAACACTCACATCTGACCATGTGTAAACACATCGCGCCAGAATGGATCAGCACTTATATCTGATCATGTGCAAGCACATCGCATCGGAAAGGCTCTGCACTTACATTCGACCCCATCTTGTTAGAAAGGCACAACACTCACATCTGACTATGTGTAAACACATTGTACCAGAATGGATCAACACTTATATCCGACCTAATCTTGTCAGAAAGGCTCTGCACTTACATTCGACCATGTGTAAACACATTGCATCGAAAGGGCATGCACTCACATCTGATCATGTAGGAGCTAATCCTACCATCGCATTAGAATGGCCCCCAGTCCCAGCCTAAGATATCTGGTAACTAAATAGGTGCCTCCATTCTCCCAGAGAATGGCAATTGCCCTTACATCTGACCTACTCATCATAATGGCCAACACTCGCTTCTGACATGGGAGGAACCTAATCCTTTAGCCATGACAGAATGGTTCAACCCTTACATCTGATCAAGTGGGAACAAATCACTCTCTCACATCATAATGGATTTGTTATAGCTCTAAATGACACTTCTCTGCCTGTGACCACTTTCCCATGATCCCGTCGCATGTCGACATTTCCATGACGACACTTCATGAAAGTCACTGAAAAAACACCTATCTTGGAGGACCCATATCTTGAGTTCTGTAACTCTGTTTGACCTCATTTCTATGCCGTTGGAAAGGTATTTCAGTTAGCTAAAACTTTTCAGAAGACACCAAAGTCTGAAAATGCCCAAAAATACCCTTAAATGTGTCTTTTGTGTATACGAGACTCTCCTTAAGGCATAGTCGCGTATCATACGCAGGTTGCTCTAATACAGACCCGCATATGTGTTTCTCAACATTAAAACATAAAAACATGAGTTAATTGGAGATTAGTTATTTCATTTAACTGAATTTGCTTAACTGCTGTAACTTCTCTAACCTTCGAACTACCTTATTTCACCCATATAAATAGAGGTAGGGAAGGCCATGAGAAGGGACTTGGATTTTATACATTGTTATGCTAGAGGAATCGGGACTCTCTTTGCCCACACTTTTCCCTAGAGGTCTTTCCCTTGTGTTGCAGAGCTTGGAGGCTGAGTTCTTTGGAGAAGAGAAGCAGCAGATCTAGATCAAGGTTTCGTGAGGTGCCGACTTGAAGAGAAGGTATATTTGTACTTGTTTTTCAAGATTAATAAAGATGTGATGTCCTTCTTCTTCCCAAATCATTGTTCAATGTGTGATTGAATATTTGTTTATGATCATGTGATGATGTTATTCAGATCATTTATTTATGTTTATTTGATTATCATTGTCTTATATATGGTCATAATGGTTTGAGGAAGGTATAACTTGTTTTGCAGGTCTCTTGGAGCGAGAGGAGCGAGAAGAGGATTGAAGAGAAAGCTTGGACCAACCTTCAGTTAATTAGGTGTGGAACTTTATCATCTCTGAAACTTGCTGTTATATAATTGCTGAACATTGTGCATCTCTCTTTCAACCCCAGTACATTGATGGCCTCTTAAACCCTAGCCATAGGACATTTTCCTTTACAACAGAACTGGCGACTCCGCTGGGGATAGCCTTGTCTGCTTGGGGTTTTTCTCTTGATTTCTTTCAGCTTTTTGCATTGTTTCAAGTCCTTCTTACCACTTAGGAACACCTTTTCAGTCTGATTACACACTTCCCCTGCCTTCTTAGGGTAGTTTTTTGACCTTTTTTGGGATTTTGCTACATATGCGCGGGTTGCTGTTGTAGACAGTCGCGAATACAGTATTGTATGCGCGGGTTGCTCCACTGGACAGTCGCGCATCATTCGCGGGTTTCCCTTATATATAGTCGCGAATGCCTCTGTAAATAGTGTTTTTTCCTCTTTTTGGGATTTTTCTTCTATTTGTGGGCTGTTGGGTAGGTCTTTAGTCTTTTAGGGTCCTCTGCAGGTGCATGACTCTAGGGAGTTAGTGTCATCCTTTTGGTTGTTTTCTATCTATGTGGTAAGCCATTTTTAGTTGTTCTTTGCTCTTCCTCCACCTCCTTTGCTTGGTTTGGTTTTTGGCTCATTTTTCTGGTTCACCTCTGTTATTGATCTTTGTGTGATTTCAGAAACTTGTTGGTGTGGTCTTCCTTCTCGTTTTGTTGATTAATCTCACCTTGCCAACATAGTAGACTTGTCTTTTATACAAGCCTTCCTTCCAAGTAGGTCTTATACTGAATTTAGGGCATCCTAGAGTTTGTTTGGTGGTTGTTAGCAGAGTTCATTTTATCTTGTTCTTGTTATCTGCATGCTTTTGCCTTGAAGGTAGTTTTTCTTTTGCCCTTATAAAAGAAAATTAAAAAGAACTTGTTTTTATTGCTTTCCCCCTACCTCTTTCTTTGGTTTGACCTTGCTGGACAAGGTATTGAGTAGCCTTTGTTTTTAGGTTTAGATTGATACTTAGGACTTGTTGACCTTTGTTTATGTCAGTCTTTATGCTCAGTCTCTTCATTCCAAAGTTGTTGGATTGTTTCCTTTTGTGAGCCTTCCTTGTAAAAGAGGTTTATATTCAACTTTAGGGAAACCTAGGGTTTGTTTTTGGGGTGCAAAGTAGTTGTCTATCTCCTTTGCTTTCTGTATTTGCTTGCTTTAGTTGATAGGCTGTTTTTTCTTTTGCATTTTATAAAAGAAAAAAGACAAAAACATCTTTGCTTTATATGCATATAGATTAGGTTTTTAGTCTAGAGTGCATAGCATATCTTTGTTTTTGGAAAATTATAAAAAGATTTGATCTTTTTTGGCTTTCAAGTTATTGGAAAATATAAAGAGAATAGCTATTTGCTTTTTTGCATCTCATTTCTCTTTGCTTAGTCATTTTGTTTTCATTTTTTGAGTCAAAACACCACATCAGTTTCATGCCATTTACCTTCTGAGTAAGAACAGCCCATAAAATAAACGATATAAATTTTAAAATTTATTAGTAAGTTTTATTTTATAGACTTGTGGGTTAGGGAGTTTTAACTCCCCGCAAGTGTTAAACTCAGACGTAGTTGGACTATCACTAGGTAAATCCTTTTCTACATTGATTGTTTCTGGGAAGCTCCTCTCAAACGGGAGTTAAGCACGAGGCCGTGTGGAGGCTTGGACAGAGGAGATAACCCTCCGAATCCTTGTCAAAACGTAACTCATGACTTTTACGCATCTGGGGATTCTGTCCTAGACAGAGTTTCGAGCTCAGCTACCCTGCCCATGCGTACGAGTTCGGCTGACGACTGTGCCCCCAGACTGCCAATTTAGTTAAGGTAGCCTCTAGTCTCTTTGACATCTAGGGTTCATACATAGGTAAACCGGAAGGTTATTTCTGGTTGACCTTGGACGGGCTTGGAAGGTAACCCTTGTGGAAAGTTCAGGAGGGTGGTCGGTGATTCCTTCGCTTGTGCCTGAGAACCACCTCAAGGACGCCAAGTAATCATTCATCACCTTTCTTCTGGAAAGTGCATCTTATACCCGTTTGTCTATTTGGGCTTTAGGAATTTTTAGTGAGTGCTGTGTGGTTTGTCTGTACTTAGTGGGCCTTTAGGTGTCTGCTTGGTAATTTTGGTTGCTTATCAACCTCAGACTTTGTCTCTTGTTTTGAAGCGATGGCTAGCACCCCTTTGAACACCAACCAAGAGATCCCCTTGCCGGGAACTCCTTGTGCTATTCCTATTACCGGGAATGTTGGTGTTCCCTTGATGGCCACCTTGAATCTTCCGGGATTCACCCTAGGGCTACCGGTGTGGTTTTTTTCCACTCCAACTGTCCTAAATGCTCCTGATGCTTCTCAAGTAAGCTCCTTATATCAAGGGCATCAAAACACTGTCTCCCCTTCACCTGTAGTTAGTTCTCCTCCTCCTTTTGCCTCATGCGGTGAAAGTTCTGATACTAGTAACGGACAGTCTAAAAGGAGTAAAAGAAGGAGGAATAGGAAGAAAGCACATAAGCAAGGGGGCACCCATTCAACCTCTGCAAGTAAAGTTGAACCTCACCACCCAGCCTCTGTTGTTCAGGCTGGGGGCACCCATCCAACCTCTGCAGGTCATGTTGGATCTAGTCACTCAACCTCTGGTGTTCATGTTGAGTGCACCCGTTCAACCTCTGGTTTTCAAGTTGAACCTTCCTATCCAGCCTCTGGTGTTCACGCTGGTAAGATCCTTCCCACCTTTCAAGGTCATGTCGGATCTAGTCACTTAGCCTCTGGTGTTCAAGCTGAGTGCATCCGTTCAACCTCTGGTTTTCAAGTTGAACCTCCCCATCCAACCTCTGTTGTTCAAGTTGGGTCCAGTCACTTAGCCTCTGGTGTTCAAGCTGAGTGCACCCGTTCAACCTCTGGTTTTCAAGTTGAACCTTCCTATCCAGCCTCTGGTGTTCACGCTGGTGGGATCCTTCCAACCTCTGTTGTTCAAGTTGGATCTAGTTATTCAGCCTCTGGTGTTCACGCTGAGTGCACTCGTTCAACCTCTGGTTTTCAAGTTGAACCTTCTCATCCAACCTCTGGTGTTCAAGTTGGATCCGTCCATCCAGCCTATGTTTTTCACGCTGGGGGCACACACTCAACTGCTGCAAAGCATGTTGATCTTCACCATTCAACCTCTGTTGTTCATGTTGATGGTGCCCGTCCTACCTCTGCTAGTCATGTCGGACCTAGTCTCTCGGCCTCTGCAAGTCACGCTGGGGGCAGTCTTTCAGCCTCTGTGGTTCAAGCTGAAGACAACCCGTCAACCACTGCAAGTCATGTTGACATTGTTGACAAGTCTACCCGTTCAAAACACAAGCTCAAGTTTCCTTGTAAGCTTTGTGAGGGAGACCACCTTACTTATAAATGCCCTTCCATTGAGGAGGTGCGAAGAGTTTGGATTCACGGTCATCCCGTTTTTGAACATTTTGGGGTCTCTCAATAGCCAACCTCTCTTAATGAGGTTGGACCCAGTCACCCAGCCTCTGTTGTTCATGCTGGGGGCAAACTCTCATCCTCTGCAGGTCATGTTGAGAGCAAACCATCAGCCACTGCTAGTCATGCTGATCCCGTTGAGAAAATTGGTCGTTCGAAGCATCATCTTAAGTTCCCTTGTCTGCTATGCCACGGAGATCACCTTACTCATCTATGCCCTGCTATCCTAGAGGTGCGAAGAGTGTGGTCCAAGACTCATGGATTTTCTTCTGAACACCCTATAGTTTCTCAACAGCCTATTCAACCTTTGGTTGATCAAGTGGTCGAACAAATCTCAGATTTGGTCGATCCCACTCTTCTTTCAGAGAGTTTTTCTCATGTGATTGAACCAATGTCATCTTTGGTCAATCCCACTCTCCCTTCAGAGAGTGACTTTCACCAAGTGGTTGAATCGATTCCAGTATCGATCAATCCCACTCTTCCTTTGGAGAGTGACGTGTCTACTAGTCACATTTTCTTTACATCCAGTTCAGATCTTACTGAACATGGGGGCACTGAACTTGCTTCAGATCAACCCCCACCAAGCCCTTGGATTGTTTCCTTTGATTGGGATAGCCTAGTTGAGCCACGCCTTCCTTCCCATGCACCTTTCTAGATAAAGGTCAAAGTTGAACCCTATACAATTGCTCGTTGCATTGTTGATGAAGGAGCCTCAGTTAGTATTTTGTCTGCTCGTGCTTGGCGAGGTATGGGATCTCCCAGCCTTGTGTCGACTGCTAGTCAGTTACTGGCGTTTGATAGAAGAACTTGTGTAGCCTTGGGAATTCTTTCTCAAACTCCTGTTACTTTGGGTGGGAAGACCGTCTTAGTTGACTTCATGGTAATAGAAGACCCCTTGGACTTTAACATGCTCCTTGGACATGATTATGTCTATGCCATGCAAGCTGTGGTGTCAACATTCTTTCGCGTGATGTACTTTACTCATGGTGAAGAAATTGTCACTATAGATCAGTTGGATTTTCTTGATCCGTCTCCTGACCCAACTAGAGACCAAGTCTTTCCTTTGTTAATTCCCATTGTTTCTGTAGACACCACCCCACCACAGGTGAACTATGTGGCTTCTGGTCATTTGTGTTCAATTGCTACTGAGAGGCAGCCTCTGTTTTCACGCTCGCCTTCTCGGGACTTGGTCCCAGCAGTTGAACTGGTGAGTCATCCTATACAGACTGTAGAGTCTTCTCTCTACTCTGTTGATCCATTTGAAAGTCCAGATTTGTGTCCTATCTCAGATCATTTCCTCCCTTCGGATGAAGTCTTCCTGGAGTCTTTGATACAGTCTGACCTTCTCTTTCAGCTATGACTCTCACATTTAGAGCATTCTTTCGGCTCTCCTTCGAGCTCGTTAAAAACAGTAAGGAGGCTGCGAGTTGACTTTTCCCGACTCGTTAAAACTTCACGGGAAAGATTATGAGTTTCTTTAGGCCCAAGTCTGACTCCTCAAAATAGACTTGACTGCCGAGTAAACTTGTCCGTTCAGGCTTGTTAAGAATATGTGAATGGGCATCCACATTGGTGGTAGGTTATCTCTTTCTCGGGCCATGTGGAATAATACGAGAAAGGATCCCTCTCTTTTCTACTGAATTGAGAAGAGTATTCTCAGGCATAGGTTTATCTCTTTTCCGGACCTGAGGGACTAAACTTACGGAAAAGGAACCCCCGGTATGAGCTTAGTTTTCTCTTTTTCGTGCTCTGGACCAAAACATGAAAAAGATTCCGAGTGTACTTTATGTCTTTGTCATGCTCGTTAAACTCTAAAGAACAAAGCATTGAGTTTGTTGTTGTAAGCTCCGTTTCTCGTAATCAAATGGATCTTTCCTAGTGATCTTGCCTTCCTTCACACCCGTAAAACTCAGGCTTTATATGCTGCTTTTGAAGGAGCGTTGGGTAGGTGGTAATTTAACCTTTTTCGGACCTTCCTGACTAATTAAGAAAAAGGTGCGCCTTTTCTTCTTCGGAAGTTAAGAGAGTTCTTCTTTGGTTTCTTTTATACTTTTTCGGCCTTGGGAGACTAAATTGTACGAAAAAGGACCCCCCTGGAGTCTTCTTTGGAGTTTTCAAACTCTCTAAACTATGAAAACACTGTCGAGCATGAACTAGTTCGGGCTCGTAAAATCCACGAATTAGTGCCTTATCAAGCGTTCTTCTTTCTTTTCTTCGAGCTTGTCAAAAAATGAAGATGGTCCCAAGTTTGCTTTCTTGGACTCGTTAAACCTTTACAAGAAAGAGGGGAAGGGGAAGGTTTATTTCCATGTCTTTTTATATCATGGCAGCAAGTCTTGTTTCCTTGAACAAAGCACCAGTTTTGAGTCTATCAATAGTTGGGTCCTAGTATTTTGACCTTATCCCGATTCAGAGTTTCTTACTCCTCCAGTTGGTCTTTTTTCCAATTATATGGGGAATCTGTCAATGTCTCCTACATTGTAGATTTGTTTCGTTGGTCCTTTTGTGTCATAAGCTACCTAAGTCACTTTTGTGTCATGCTCACTGTTCAAGGATTAAACCTTTGTCGGCCATTCTGCAGTTGCCTTGACCTTTTGTGTCGGCCATTCCCTGGTATCAGTTCATTACATCATGTCTTCAACGGTCCTTTTTGTGAATTTCAGTACCATTTCCAAATCCAATTAGTCTTTGACTTATCTAATGTTGGATGATGAATTATGCCTTAATGCCTTCCTTCCAACGGATCTCTTCCTATCGACTGCAACACATCTTGCTCTGGGGACGAGATTTAGAGTTTTATGACAATACCTTGGGAATTGTTGTCCTCAATGGCAATTTCCCTCGCTATTGGGTAGTGGGGATACTCTTATTGTCTCCTACTCAATGGATTCTTCAAGTGTTCGACTTCAAGTCCTTGTAATCACACTTGTTAGAATGTACTAGGTACATTGGGGACCATTTTCATTAATGGTGGTTTCCCTCGCGTTTGTTAACGGTTTTCATTATTGACCGGTAATCAAACGACTTCCTCCATGTTCGACTTCAGCTCTTTTATTCGCATGGTTAGGATTCGTACCTTTTTTGGGTGGTTTGGATTGAATACCTTGGGGCCGACAGTAGCATTGTCATATTTTGCTATTGCCCAAGTTGCGCAAGACCTTGTTATACTTTATATGACATTTTGCTGAGACATAGATCCACCTTGTATTTTTGTGGCTATGATCGATTGTTGAGTATGGATCCACCTTGTTCATTTGTGGCCATGACTCCTTTAGATTTGATATGGCGCCTTTTTGCATATTGAGCGACCATGATAGTTTCATTAGTTATACATATGTTGGATCCGCCTGTATCTTTATGGTGATATTTTGTATTTGGACGTGTATGTACCAGAGATCAGTTTTCTGACATTTATCTCTCTTACAGGTACCTTCACTCGAGCCTTTTGATCTTGGATTCTCTGCTCTCTCCATACTCAGTTTTTTCCTTTATAATGTATTTCGGCTATCGTCTTCTCCTCTAACCTCACACATTAGGGGGCATCTGTTATAGCTTGAAATGACACTTCTATGCCTGTGACCACTTTCCCATGATCCCGTCGCATGTCGACATTTCCATGACGACACTTCATGAAAGTCACTGAAAAAACACCTATCTTGGAGGACCCATATCTTGAGTTCTGTAACTCCGTTTGACCTCATTTATATGCCGTTGGAAAGTTATTTCAGTTAGCTAAAACTTTCCAGAAGACACTAAAGTCTGAAAATGCCCAGAAATACCCTTAAAATGTGTCTTTTGTGTATACGAGACTCTCCTTAAGGCATAGTCGCGTATCATACGTAGGTTGCTCTAATACAGACCCGCATATGTGTTTCTCAACATTAAAACATAAAAACATGAGTTAATTGGAGATTAGTTATTTCATTTAACTGAATTTCCTTAACTGCTGTAACTTCTCTAACCTTCGAACTACCTTATTTCACCCATATAAATAGAGGTAGGGAAGGCCATGAGAAGGGACTTGGAAATTATACATTGTTATGCTGGAGGAATCGGGACTCTCTTTGCCCACACTTTGCCCTAGAGGTCTTTCCCTTGTGTTGCAGAGCTTGGAGGCTGAGTTCTTTGGAGAAGAGAAGCAGCAGATCTAGATCAAGGTTTCGTGAGGTGCCGACTTGAAGAGAAGGTATATTTGTACTTGTTTTTCAAGATTAATAAAGATGTGATGTCCTTCTTCTTCCCAAATCATTATTCAATGTGTGATTGAATATTTGTTTATGATCATGTGATGATGTTATTCAGATCATTTATTTATGTTTATTTGATTATCATTGTCTTATATATGGTCATAATGGTTTGAGGAAGGTATAAATTGTTTTGCAGGTCTCTTGGAGCGAGGGGAGCGAGAAGAGGATTGAAGAGAAAGCTTGGACCAACCTTCAGTTAATCAAGTGTGGACCTTTCTCATCTCTGAAACTTGCTGTTATATACTTGCTGAACATTGTGCATCTCTCTTTCAACCCCAGTACGTTGATGGCCTCTTAAACCCTAGCCATAGGACATTTTCCTTTACAACAGGATTCTCAGTCCTAGACTGAGTTTTCCTGGTAACTGACCAGGCACCTCCATTCCCAGAATGGAAATAGCACTCAGATCTGACATGGAAGGAACCTAAATCCTCTTACCATGACAGAATGTCTCAACCCTTACATCTGACCATGGAAGGAACTTAATCCTCTCCCATGTCAGAATGGCTCATGGACTCATCACTTCCCTTTGGAGGGAACCTCGATCTGGAGAACACCAAGCTTCTCCCTGAAGTACTCAAACTTCACCCTAGCTAATGGATTTGTCAACACATCATACTAGAGCTTCATTGCTCCCCTCTGCACCATATCCTTGATATAGTGATACTTGATCTCGATATGCTTCGACTTGTCATGGAACATTGGGTTCTCCGACAACTTCACATAACTCTGGTTGTCGCAATATATACAAGTAGCATCCAACTGGAGATCAAATAAATTAGACAATAGCTTCCTTAGACATACTGCCTCACAACTAGCTGAACAAGCTGCGACATACTCCGCTTCATCTATACTCAATGCCACATAGGATTGCTTCCTTCTAAACCAAGAGATCACACTTGATCCCATACTGAAGCAACACCCTGAAATGCTCTTCCTATCGATGGCACTGCTTGCCCAATCTGAATCAACATAACCCTCTAGGTTAATATTCTAATTTGACTCATACTTGAGCCCATAATCAACTGTACCCATCAGGTACCTCAGAATATGCTTTGCAGCAATCAAGTGAACATTTCTTCGATCTGTCAAGAACTAGCTCAAGGTGTTCACAGCAAAGAAAATGTTTGGTCTTGTGTTTGTTAGGTACATTAAGGACCCAATCATCTGATGATACATCGTAGCATCAACCGACTCTGATGAAGCATCGCTCAATAGCTTCAGGTTCGATGCCATAGGTGTGGCCATGGCTTTGCAGTCCATCATCCCAAACCTCTTCAGGATCTCTATTGCATACTTCCCTTGTCCAAGGGAGATTCCATCTGCAATTTGCCACATCTCCATGCCTAAGAAATAGTGCATCATTCCCAAGTCTTTCATTTCAAACTTGGCAGCAAGCTTTCTCTTCGTATCAGCAATCAACCTATCCATACTTGTCACAAATAGATCATCTACATATAGTAGGAGCATCACTGGGTTGCCATCTTCAACCTTGTCGTAAAGGTTGGAATCTGCTTTACTCTTGGTAAAGCCCAAAATGGATAGAAAGTTGTCGATTCTGCCGTACCAGGTCCTGGGTGCCTGTTTCAAACCGTACAGGGATTTCTTCAATCTGCACACATGAGACTCCATGTTATGTGTCTCAAAACCGAGTGGTTGTTCTACATACACTTCCTCTTCTACTACACCATTCAAGAAGGTAGTCTTGACATCCATCTAGTGTATCTTCCATTTCATCACTGTAGCCAGAGCAAGTACTGATATGATGGAAGCGTATCTGGCTACAGGTGCAAAGGTTTCTTCATAATCTATTCCTTCCTTTTGTGAGAAACCATGAGCCACAAATCTTGCCTTATATTTTTCATTGCTACTGTCTGCATCATGCTTGATCTTGTAGATCCACTTGGAAGTTACAACTGACTTCCCTTCTGGTCTTGGGACAACATCCCAAACATCATTATTCATGATCGATTGATATTCTTTGATAATACCATCCTTCCATTCTTTCCGTTGTGCCACTTCTTCATAACTGGAAGGTTCTTTATCAATGAAATCACATAGTAAAGCTACATACCCGGAGCAGGATCTGGTCCTCTTTCTTTCTCTGCGATTCTCTTCTGGAACCCCATATTTCCACACCTTGGATAATTTCATGTACCCAAGTAGTTTTCCTCTTATGAGGATTCTTCTCCAAAGTTGGATCTACAGGTCTTTGTGGTTCTTCAAATTCTCGATCTTCTTCTTGAGTTTCTTCGTTCATGGTTGTATCATGGATTTTGGGTGCTTCCGCTTCTTCAGTTTCTTCAGCAGGTCTCTTTCTGGATTTGTTGTAAGCTATGTCTTCATCAAATGTCACATCCCTACTGATGTCAATCTTCTTGTATCCTGGGAAATAGATTCTGTAAGCCTTCGAGCTTTCAGAGTATCCCACAAATATACCCTTCTTTCTTGAAGGATCTAATTTTGTTCTCTTCTCTTTTGGAATGTGTATGTACACAGGACAACCAAATATTCTGAGATGGATGACTTCTGGTTTCTTGCCAAAGAAGACTTCTTCAGGAGTGTTGTTCTTGAGTACTCTATGTGGAGTATCGTTCTGTACATACACCGTTGTTTTGGAAACTTCCACCCAAAGATGCATAGGAAGATCTTGATCATGAAGATCTTGATCTTGGCAACTTCTCAGGTTAGCTTTGATCCCATGTTAGATTTTTAACATTAAGCTAGCATTATTAGGATCTTTAACTGAGATAATAACAAACACATCAATCAAACACAAGAGACAATGAACACAGTGTTTTTCCTCGGGAAACCATAAATAAAGAAAACCCTGCAACTTCCTCAGAGATAGAATCAACACCAAAATAGAAAATCCAAAAACACTAAGATGATCTCCCGATAGCAGTAAAATTCTTTCTATCTAGCCCCAGTGTCTTCTCCTTCCTCAACTATGCGCTACACTTGAGTGTGTATGAGATGTGTGTAAAATAGAGAGGTCACCTCTTTATTTATACTGCTTCCCGGCATGACTAAAATCCTACTAGGGCCGAATTCACTAGGTGAGTCTAATAACCCTAGTGCTCTGGAACTACGGGGACTTTAAACCTTAGACAATAGGAGGGTTACCCACAATGACTTGACATGACTTGTTTATATTATAGATCCTCTCGATCGGAACATCGGGGCATGACATCATGACTCAATTACATTACAGACACATCCCGGAATAAACATCGGGGTACAAGACATAAGATACATAGATGAATACATTCCAAAGTTACAAATACATCAACATTTACATATTCCATTAATTAACTATCATGGTTACTCCAAACCTAGGTAATAGATAATATGTGGATGAGATAAGTGTTATTAAACAAAATAGAGTTCTTTTGAAATAAAAAATTTCCACTTGTTAATTTGAACTTTCTTACACTTTGAATTCACTCACAAAAATGCATTCACTTTATTTATCAATTTAATGAGGTCTAAAAGAAAGAGCCATTTCTAGTGTTGGAATTGTCTTGAATTTAGACACATTATTCCAAATACACACATCTATAGAAATGATATTTTTATTACTATAAAGTTAATGTGAAAAGGGTGTGACGCACTTAATTACCCATTTGTAAAGGAGGATACCAACAACAAGGAAAGGGTTAACTCGTTATCATGAATCCAATTGATTGACGATGTCTCTCCATTTGTAAGGGATTGGCAATAAAATGGGATCAAAATCAATGAAATTGATCCTAATGCCTTGATTTACACCATTAACCTGAAGAAAATCACCCAAGGTACACTAAATGTCAAAGATATTTCCATATCCCATTCATAGGTAATCATTTATCTCTATAGGGCCTCAGTGGTGGATTGGGACCTCTTGCATGCCCCATGAGATATAAAACAAGTAGTCAGGGATTATTTCCTTGGTTTTTTATATTGAAAAATCTAATTATCCCATGAGACTCATTGTTCTATATGTTCAATATAAAAATTATACATGTATATTAATTATAAGGAATTGATTATTTCTACAATGCATTTAGGGTAGCATAGGGCCATGATACCTAGAAAAAAAGTTTTGGCCTTATGTTTGTAGGTTTTATTCCTAACTATGGGGGTTCATGATCATGTGTATTACTCATGAGTCATATAATATTGTATTAGGGAATATGTCCCTAAATTATTTATATAAATCATGTTTTAGCACACAATTCCTATTATCTCCTACGATATATGTCCCTAAATTACATACTTCAATCATGATGTAACATATGTGACCTTTTTAATGTTTTTACAAACAACAATTTTTTCTCAACTTGAACTTGAGGAACACAAATTCCATTTATAGGGACTTCGTGTTAGTTCTAGGCCCTATTCATGCCATGTGAGCCTTAAAAAACAATTATTTTAGCATAAATTCTTAGTCCCGCATCACCAAACCACAAATATAGATAAAAGGAAGCATACATGGTCCATTAATCACCAAATTACTTCCCATATCTCAGTGTCAAACTAAATATCCCATATCTCACTCATGGTGTATGAAGTGCAAGGGAGTGAAGTCACTGTTTGAGCACTGCACTATGTATCTAGCCATTGTCTAGGGGTAAATAAATAGTAAGTGCCCTTTTCTTCTATTTGAGGCAGGCCTACAATGGTATCATCACCATTAGGATTGATTTATTCATTATCATATTAGGTTTTTTACGCATTAAGATAGTTAAAATTTTGAACCTAGTATGCATTTACACCACACCTTCCATCTCATTTCAAACCATTCAAAAGCATTTCCATTTCTAGTTATAAATTACATTGCATGTCCTATATGCCAAGAATACACACACATGATGGATGTACCTATTTTTATTATGTTTTCCACAACGTGTAAGAATTTTTAGCCTATAGAAATGCACTTGCATGTGCGAAATGGGTTGAATATATTCTTATATTGTACTTATATTGCTTTAGTCATTTTTCTTGTAATAGGTAATTACATTGACATTTAACATTACTCCAGGAGAAAGTGATTGTTAGGTCAAGGGAGACATTGGAGGAAAAGGGTGATCATGAATGTTATTTCCCTTGCGCTCAATGCAAGGACTTGAATATGAGGAGACTTTTAATAAAAACAACTAAAATACACTATAGACAATATGGGCACATTGAAGGGGGTATGAATATAGCCCCTTGGTAAGTTATTTATTATATGTTTTTATATTTATCTTATTAGTAAAAATTTCTATCATTTTAGTATTTGTTATAAACACCAATTTTATCTAACTATTTGTATTTATAAATGCAAAGAGTCGCATAGTTGTGCTTGAGAATGTGCCTAATAGTAGTATAAATATTATTGTACAAGATGATAAAGATGGAGTGAATATTGGAGATCATGTTAATCCTATGGAAGGAAATGATGTTGATGATATGATTGAGAATGACGGGATAAATAGATTGACCCTAGACAACTTTTTTCCAATGTATGACAAATTTGATGATATTCCTGATGTACCTTTGATTGATAGGGAATAAATACCCCTATATGAAGACTCGAGGAAAAGTATTATCTCTACTATATTGTTTTGTAAAATTGAAGGTGTTGAATGGTTTTTCAAACACTTGTTTCACATAGATACTAAGGCATGTAATTTAATTCTTCATACATACATACATATTTTCTCTCTTTTTATTGTTAATTAATTTGTAAATGAAGCACGCAACGTTGATAATTAATATTCTTTACATCAACTGAGTTATTTTTTATGTTGTAGGTTGTTAGGTAATTTTCTCTTACCACTGCCAAATAATCTCCCTTGCACATAAAACAAATTATCTTTCATTATGAAAGATATAGGAATGGAGTATCAAGCTATTGATGCATGCCCTAATGATCATTTTATATATGATGGACAATGTGCATTAGAAACAAAATGCCCTCAATGTCAAACTAGTAGATATTGAACCAATGAAGTACCAAATAATGTGCCCCATAAGGTTCTTTGTCATATTCCCATGATTTCACGTTTGCAGTGATTGTTTAGGTTCCAAAACATAACACAATTTATGGATTACCATGCATAAAATATAAGTGAATATGTTTTTTTTTAAATGCTTGAAGATAGTTCTTCATTTAGTAACATCGAAGAAAGATGGACAGTTTTTAAAGAAGAACCTCATTATGTTAGGATCTCATTGGTAGTTGATGGTGTCAATCCATTTGCAAGTCTTAGGTCTATCTACATAGTGTGGCCTATTTTTTTTATAAAAAATAACCTTCTTCCTTGGATTTCAATAAACAGGGAGAACACAATGGTGATATGTTTTTTCTAAGTATTTGTTTACAATAATGTTTTTAACATAACATTTCATTTGTCTTGATCATTGCATATTTGTTAGATATATGTACAAGGTATTGAGTATGCTCATTTCTATCAATTAGGTAAGTACGAAGTAAAAGATACATATGTATATATTGAGCCTCTTATTGGAGAACTTCTTAAGCTATGGGATGGAATAACTATGTACAACATCTATAGACCAAAAGGGAAAAAACAATTTCAATTCCATTGTACTTACATGGACAATTCATGATGCCCCATAATTAACACATTTTTGTGGTATGTAATGTACTACTGCACTTTAAATGTATATAATTTTATGAACATATCATTAATGTTTTAAACTAATTTATTGGTATAGAACTAATTATATTGGCATCGATCCATATCTTGCAGGTCTTCAAACAAAGGGGAATACGCATGTCTAATTTGTGGTCCTAGGTTCATATCTTGTCATTCAAGATGTTTAGGGGTGGAGATATTTGATGAGTATAGGTGCTTCCTCCCTAAGAACCACATGTATTAAACTACTAAAAATATATTTTCAATGGGAAACCAAGACTAGAACAAAACCACAAAGAATGACACCTCAACTATGGACATTGGAATATAATAGAAATCGCCAAGGTAAGCAATTCAACTATGTATCATATGTAATGTTATACAACATTTTTTTTAAAATTCATTTTATTGTATCTAAAAATTGTTGTTGTAAGTTAATTTATATTTCATAATGGTCATCAAGGAATTAATGGGATTCCAAGAGGAATTTGTTAAGCACTAAATCCCCTCAAAGAGCATAAAATAAGAAAGAGAGAGTAATTCACTGCCTTAACAATGAAGAAAATATATGAATAAGAAGACTCTTTAAGGGGGAAACCTACTTATACAATGTACCAAATAACCAATAAAAGATGATATGAATCTAAATATAGGCCTCCTTTGTATATACATAGGAGGAAAAGGGTATACTTACATTTCTAGTAGACCATACAATTACAATTAAGGTATGAGCTGACCAATAAAGGCAATACTGATATATTAATAGAAATGAAATGCCACAATACATAGGGATTAACATGCTCCTGCCCTTAAGATAAGTGTTTTCCTCAACACTTTATTAATTATGGATGTTTCTGCATGAATAAACCATCTTCATATATCGCCTCTTATATTGGAAAGTTCTTCCACTTGATGAGGTACTCAGTAGTTTCTCGATTTCATAGTTGCTTGGTACTTATGTTAAGGATTGTTTAAGGTTCTAGTACAAATTTACTATTTTTATCAATCTATGGTAAAATAGTTTGGATTGGGATCTTGTCACCAATTACATTTTTTGGGAAAGAAACATGGAAGACTAGATGTACATATGAAGATGGAGGCAATTCCAATTTGTAATCCATACTTCAAATCTGTTGCAATACCTTATAGGGACCATATTACTTGAGTGATAATTTATTTTCCTTCTTTTTATACTTGAGGGACATTTGTTTGTATGGTTGTAGCCTAAAAAATACCCAATCCCCCACTTCAAATATCCTTTCACTATGATTTTGATCTACTTGTTGTTTCATCCTATTTTGTGATATAGCCAAGTTATCTTTCAATAGTTGGAGAACCTCTTGTTGGTGCTCTTTGTAATCCTCCACTGCTTGAACCTTAGGTTTATCTTTCAAGGAATATGTTATGGAAGGAGGATGATAGACATAAAGTGACATAAATGGTGACATTTTTTATTAAGTACAGAAAGATGTGTTGTACCGGCATGTTGCTAAGAAAAACTACTTGACCCATTATGTTTACTATCATATGAAAAGAAAAGAAGATACCCTTGTAGTCATTTATTCACAATCTCAGCTTTTCCATTAAATTGAGGATGGTAATAGGAGCTTTGAGCCAACTAAGTGCCCCCAAAATGAAGATATTTCCTTCCAAAAATTACCAATGAAAATTGGATCTCTATCACTTACAATATTATTGGGGATCCTATGTAGCTTCTGAACTAATTGCATGAATGTTGCAAGTACTATATTTCCTTTAAAAGGATGAGAAATAAAACATAAGTGGGCATACATTGTGAGTTTATTCACTACTACCATGATGATCATCTTTCCTTATAAATTTGGTTGACATGTGATAAAATCCACTAAGAACCCTTTCCAACGATGATTTGGTATGGCTAGTGGTTATAGGAGAACATGTGTCTTGATTTTATCTCCTTTGTTTTGTTGGTAAACCAAACATTTTCTGAAAAAATTTTGGTCATAATTTTTAAGACCTTCCCAGAAAAAATCCTTTTTGATCCTATGCTATGTTTTCAAGCGCCTTGAATCTCCTCCTATATGAGAAGTGTGAAATTCCAAAAGGACCTTATGTTTGAGTTCAAAATTCTTACATAAATATCTATGTAAGAAGTAAACCTTGGATATGTTTGTGTGGAAAAACTAATGGTTTATATGGATATGCATAAACTCAAAGTAATAATTGACCAACGAATCATTGATTCATTTGAAGCACGATTGATGATTCTCAGCTAAGAACTCATCATTTGTATAACAACAGTAAAAAAAACTCAAGAAGTTGTAGCATTCCCTTTAATTCATGAGCTTCAGTAATATAGCCTCAACCAAAGTCTTTCACTGAACAAAAGAGATTCTATTCCTTCTCTTCCTTCTCTTCCTTTTCATTTTCCTTATATTATTATCACTTTCAGTTTCACTCTTAGGATGAGAAGAAATCTTGGCCTTAGTCCTTTTTTTCTTTCTCGCGTCCTTGTTTTCACTTCCATGTTCATTCTTAGAAGCATAAGAAATCCTAGTATTTTTCTTTCTTTTTTGCTCACTCTCTCTTTTACTCTCACTCTCATGGATTTGACCTGAAATAAGAACCTAAAGAATATTTATTTGTCCCATGGGAAAGAGAGCTCTAAGTCTTTCATCATTAATATTGTTTACCAAGGTCTTTTCCAAAGTCTATAATCTCATGAATTTACAAATTAGAGCCAATTTTCTTATATACAAAATGTCCTTTGCTAGCATAGTTGGATATATCATGATGTTAGGATTTGAATATGTTTTCCATACATTTTTTATCTCGTTCGTTGCAGGATTGTAACAATGCAACCCATAACAAAGGACTACAAGTTTGAAGGTAAAAATGATAAGATATTTAGAAAAGTAGTACACATTGGGGCTTATTAGGGAATTGATTTCCAAAGATACTTGTAAACTACTCAATGAACTACTATTTACCGAAGGAGAGATAATAAAGGAGAGATTTTATGTAGCTGGTAAAATAATGAAATTAAAAGCCCAAGCATCAATCACAACCACTTTTTAGATTAAGAGTTGTATAATGTGTACCAAAAAAAACTAATTGAATCTAAATAGACACTATTTTGTTAATTTAGGTAAAATACAAAATAATTCCAAATGTTATTAACAAATAGATATATGATACCAATATTAAATATATCATTGGGTTTAAAATGCAAGCTCAAAATTTAAAATAAACAATTTAAGGATTATGGAAATAAAATTCAATATTTTCCATGAGAATGAAAAGGTACAATTGAATTAAAAAAAAAGGATTTACCCTCCACAAATGTTTTGTTGGACTTTGTTTGAATCATAACAACCATTGTGCTATATAAATTTTAGTAGTCCTTACCTTACAACAGACCAATAAAAATATCAACAAAGCAGGGTAAACCAAAACTTACCAATAAGAGCATTATCTTTGAGATCTCAATGTATAGTTTCTTTGCCTTCATCGTGAACATTTGTAAACATTTATTTTCCATTAAAATTATTTTTGTGTTCCTTATCATTATTTCTATCCTCTTCTGGATTTTCCTCAACTCCAAACAGGGAAACTCTTCCGACCCATCTCAAAAAATGTTTTCCTCCACTTGAGTATCGTTTTTTAGTTGTTGCTTAAAACAAGCCTACTCAACTACATAAATCATCTTCTCGGAGGTTTTCTTTCAAGTTCAATGGAGAGAAAAAACTAAACATCCCCTTTTTTGTGCCTCATAATACATAATCTTCCTTTGATCTACTTCAAAGGATTTCTCTATTACCATGAGGAAGACAATTCATTATGTCCAATAATATTTAAGTTCAAGGTTCCATTAGGAAGAGTTTCCATGGTTGGATATAATGATGAGTTAATTTTGTCCGTATAAGCTTAGTCTTAACACTTGCTTGAATGCCAGTATTATATCATCGTTAACAAAATCCACACTTGTATTTTGGTGACCTAAACTAATGTCTTTTCTTAATGACCAACAAGTATTAAGTGAACCCATTAGGTCATCTTGGGCCAGACTAGACATAGATTTCATGCAACAACCATTTGGATTCAAAATTTTCTCACTACCCTTTCTTTGTCATTTAGGAGAAAATAAAACACAAGTGAAGTTTATATAATCTTGTAAAATTTTAGTGAAGTTTTCATTGAATCATAAAATCTTGCAAAATATTCACTAAATTATAAAACCTTGTAAAGTCTTGACATTTTTTTACAAAATCATCAAACATTGTGAAGTCTTGATGTTTTTTTAATAAAGTATACAACTTTAAATAATAATAATAAAGTATATTCATTACACAATAATTAATAATTTTGTATATTTAGAAAATGTGTGCCTTCTCAAATATCAATTTTGATAGTATTTCACCACAAAGATATTATATTTGTTGATCATAACCACCACTTCTCTCAAGGTGAGAGAGATTACTCTTTTGTTTTCCAACTTTTATTATACATCCATTATTACTAAGTCATTCTTTATTGAAATACCTTTCAAGTTCATCAAAGGATGGTGTTAAATAGGCACAATTATTTCTATCAATAAATAAAAAAATAATAGAATATTTATAAGTCATATATCATAAAAATTAGCAAATTGATTGACATTTGACTTAATAAAACTTCAAGATGACTATGTACTCACTTCATATTTGGCATGTACACTTGAAGTAGACTATGTTCTAAACATAATATTTGAACTTGCATATTCTTTGTTTTTGGTCTAGAAATATTTGAACCATGCCTTCTAGCTGAGAGTCATCTATATCTGTTTTTTTTTTTTAAATTTTAGTTATCAAACAGAACATCATTTAAAACCTCTATTTTTTTAAATTTTGGTTGCCAAACAAAACCTCATTTAAAATTCCAAATTTCATTTAAAGATCAAAATTTAAATAATATATTATGGGTTATATGTGATTGGTTTTGATATTTTTTTAATATTTATATTTTTGGAGCCTACATGTGCCACTTTATCATTTCAGACTCTATAACAACTCATGTTTTGTATGTAATTCAATGTTTATGATTGTAAGCTAACTTTCTACATACAAATAACACTAACTTTTTATATATAACTTAATCCTTTGAGCTAAGTTAATTATATAAAAATAAATAGCAATAATTTTAATATTGCAAATTTAAATAATTAATCTATGAAAAAAAACATTCATGTTTATATCAAAATATTATAATATTTAATTAAGATTCTATTTTATTATTAGAATTAAATTTATTTTAATTTTGGTCATGGAAATTAGAGCAATTGGTAAAGATTAATTGGGATCAGAAGCTATAAATAGAAGATAGCTAGTTCAAATTTCTCATAAATACTTAAAAAAAACATAAATTTTATTAATATTAAAAAATTACATTATTATAATTAAAATATTTTATTTTTTAAATCAAACATGTATTAATCCCATCCATTACAACACACTAAGTACATGATACTAGAAATTAAGTAGGTGAAGAACAACATAAAAGAGAAGAAGGTTATGAAGAATAAAAGCTAGATTAAAAAAAAAATTTAAAAATTTCATGAGAAAAATAAAACATTACAAACCATAATCCTTTATATTTAAAGAAGAAAAGAAATTGGTTATAAAATCAATATCAATAGTTTATTCACAATTGATGAAGTCTCATTCTAAGATACTAAATGGAACTTGATCACAAAGCTTCTTTCAATGTGCTCTATCCAAATTCTAAAAATATAGTCCCTTAAATAGGAAAAAAAAATTGGTAATAAAATTTGTATCAATTTCTTACTCACAATCCATGAAGTTTACACTTTAGATTCATAAATACAAAAAGTCATAAATATAAATGTAAATTGATTAGGAAGCCTCTTTCAATGACCTTCATCCAAATTCTAAAAAAATGTAATGTTAAATTCGTGGGTTTAACAATGTTAATTACCAAAATGGTTTTTGACCAAAATTGAAAGATCTCCCAAATAAATAAATCAAAACATTTTCAAGGCTTTGTAATTTATTAGAGTCTTAGAGAAACTTTGTGAAACTCTAAATGAGCAATGTTATTGTCTATAAATTCTCTAAATTTTATAATAGAGAGGGTGAATAATGATTAAGTGTTCTTTGTAATGGTGTTTACTAAGATTTTGTTCTTTAAAATTCATAATTGAGAGGGTGGATAAAGATTAAATATTCCTTATATTTATGTTTATAAATATTTTGTTCTTGTAAAATTGGGTGATTTCATTTGAAGCAAATAAGTGCAAGTTAAACAGAGTTTTTTATTTTTTATTTTTTACTAAATATAAGTTAAATATTTTACATTTTTTACAAGTGTTTAAATTTTTTTTTAATCAAAATCTGTTGAAATTGTTAAAATGACAGAGATATATATTTGTTGATCAAAATCAAAGTGTCCAAAGTATTTGAAGAGGCTAAATCAAAATAATGCAAAAACACTATTTTTGAAAAGGCTAAATCAAAATAATGCAAAAACACTATTTCAAGGTGCCCAGGGTTTTTGAGAACCTTAAATCAAAATAATGCAAAATTACTATTTCAAAACAGATTTATTTGGAGTTCAAACAAATATAACCATAAAAATCCAAAACATTATTTTTAAATACAATTCATTTATAATCCACATAGAGATGGCTATTCACAGTTGTTATCATATGAGGCAGACATTATAAATTCTCAAATAAGTATTTTTGAAGAAGCTAAATCAAAATAATACAAAAACCCTATTTGAAGGTGCACACAGGGTTTTTGAGAACCTTAAATCAAAATAATGCAAAATTACTATTTCAACACAGATTTATCTGGAGTTCAAACAAAGATAACCCTAGAAATCCAAAACATTATTTTTAAATACAATCCATTTATTATCCATATGGAAATGGCTATTTACAGTTGTTACCATATGAGACAGGCATTATAAATTCTCAAATAAGGATACAAAAGCCTTTTTTTGCAAGGCTAAAAGCTCTATCGATATCATTACTGCAGCTATATTATAAGCTAAAATTTGGCAGTAACATAGGAAATAATGGCCACCAGTATTTACTCTACAGCTCTAATGCTGAGTCGCGAGGATGTAAATTATTCAATCAATTAATTATCAATACTATGTTGTGAAGTAGATATTGATCACAAAAAATGATCAAGTTAATGTATTCATTGTTACAAGTACTTCTTGTTGATGGCGATGTCATGCTGGGTATTCACTAATTTGGCATTGCTACATCTTTGCTTAATGTACAAGTTGAGGAAGATCAAGAGAACCAGAGTGTTGGAAAGGGCATTGAAAAGCAATGCGCCCATTCCGTTGCAACCTTCCCTCGTGGTGAACTGTAGCACAACAAGAGCAATATAGGAGAGAAATGTGAATGCCAAGTGCACCATCTAGCAATTGGATGGAAGAACACAGGACGAGCAAACCTAGCTGATGTTGCGGCAGAGGAAATACGAAGAAACCGGTCAGGGGATTCTTGCAGAGAATATTTATGACCATGTCGAAGAGATTTTGGTACTTTGTGAGATAGGATATGTATGACTCTTCCGAAAGCGGGCGTGCCCAGGGGAAAACACATCACCCACTCTGCGGTGCTCTTAAACTGCCTCCGCCAAATCCATCTCATCTCTGAAATATTCCAGGTATGAATTAGCATTATTAGAACCAACAACAGAGATAGCCCCAAAATTGTAATGTTTTCAAGAAGCCATCCTTCCCCAATTGCATAATCCACCATTTGGACTTTTGATCTAACTCTCACTCCTCCCTCTACAATATCTGCATAAAACTCTATATAACTTGACTTGCCATGCTCTATTACCATTTCCAAATCCTCTCCATTGTCCACATATAGGTCCCCATATGCTTCCATCTTACTACCCAAAGCAACCACCAGACTAAATGGGCTTCTTCTGGCTTCCCTAGTTGTCATACCCATTTCTTGCATTGGAAATATAGTCCCCTCATATACATGAACATTGATAGTATCTAGTGGAACAAGAAGACTAACATAAGAGCCGCTTTCAACTGTTATCGAGTGTGATATATTGTACAAATTGTACCAAGTTCCCTTTGGAAAATAAGCATCGAAAGTGCTTGCTCCTTGCTTTAAAACAAGGGAGACCAAGACCCTTTTACCCAATAGAAATTGGGTGTTGATTCCCAGTGTATTAGGATCCTTAGGGAATGTGAAGAACAGAGGCCTTGCAATGGGAGATCCTTTAGTGTAAACTTCAAATGACAATGTGTAGATATATGGAAGAAGTCTGTACCTCAGACCTAATTCCTTCCTTGTAGACCTTGTGACCGATTCCCATAAGTAAAGCTCTTGGTGAATTGTTCCCTTGTCAGAGTGATCTCTAGCAAAAGGATAAAATGAACCTAGTTGAATCCGCCTATTGCCAAGCTCTTTAGTTGTGTCTTTTGCAAAGCCACAAATTCCAACACCTACCATTGGGACTCCAAACAATCCAAAACTTGACATTGTAGGTATGGAGTACCAGAGATCATTCCATGTTGCAGCATTGTCTCCTGTCCAATGCGCGGCATGGGCCCCTGATCCAACAAAGGTAGAACGGGTTAGTATGAATGGCCTCTTCTTTAGTGCCAATTTCAATGTTGTGTTTGTCATGATAGCCTCAGGTAGCCCGTACATATTATGA
This sequence comes from Pseudotsuga menziesii, assembly GCA_001517045.1. Classification (NCBI taxonomy): domain Eukaryota; kingdom Viridiplantae; phylum Streptophyta; class Pinopsida; order Pinales; family Pinaceae; genus Pseudotsuga; species Pseudotsuga menziesii. The sequence goes on along the minus strand of LPNX011002442.1, from coordinate 546,584 downwards.
GCATTGCACTCCAAGATATCATCATAGTGAACTGCACTAGCAACCATTGTTTTGTTACCCAATGGTCTATGTATTCCAGAAGTAATTGATTTTGTAAGGGGGATCATCCCATCTGGTGGTGTTTACATTGCTACAAACTAAGCAACAATATGTCTGTGAATATTTTCATATAAAATCCCCATTATTTGGAAAGGAACATGTGACCCCACTACAGAAGTTAGAAACTTCATTCATATCAAGCCAAAGGCCATCAAATGCAATTGTATCATGAAACTCGGAAATTTATTTTGTCCAAAACGACCATGTATTGGGATTGAGAAAATCTAGAAAATATACTGGGCCAGGCCACAATTGTGCCAAATATGGCACACCTCCTTGTTTAATAAAAATCCCATCTTGTATCCCTCTCTGAAAATTCTTGTATGTTTCATTTAAGCTTATTACTGCATAATTAAGAAAATGATTTGTATGTTCAGAATATAATAATAAAGCTCAGTTGAGTTCTTAATCCTTTCTTTATGTTCTATTTGTCCAATTCATGACAACAAGGAATGGAGCCCTACCTGGATTAATAATGAGAACATATTTCTGTCCATTAGCATGGATTCGTTCAACAAACTTTTGCATCTCCTTCTCAGGGAAATTCATAGGATCTAGAGTAAAATCCTTGAAGTCAGCCATATAATCAATGTCTGTCCAATTCGTTTCTAGAGGAATTTTCGCTGCTGCATATCCATCTACAACTGGGTCAATGTCCGAAATGTTTTTATATCCATACTTGCTTTGGTGAAAGCCTATGCAATCCAATCCAATTATATAGATTAACAAGACTGCAAAAACAAAGTCATATTTTGACTTGTTTATTAAATATATTTTAGAAGTTCATGTAAAGAGCTTAAAGGATGTGGTAAGGAGAGTAAACGGATCGAGATGCAATCACATGTTTAGAATAACTGCTTCCAAGTCAAAGTCTAAAACTAAACTTTGTCATAAATCATCTTGTAAACCAGGGATAAAAAATGAAAAGGGTTTGCCTAATTTTTTATTGGAATTGATTTTATAGATGAAAAGAGACTCCGCTCTTCTATTGAAATTTATAACAAAGCATAGCATTTCTTGAAAATGAAAAGTAAACAAAGAACATTGCATCATTCGATCATCTTGGAGTTTATTCTTGTTAACCATTTCTTTCCAGGTAACAGATTCATATACGTTTTTACTATATTTTTGTTATTGGTGTATCCTAAGCATATGTAAGAACTCATATACCTTCCTCAATACGCACTAGATTGGAGCTCTGAAAATTCTTGAATTTGAAGCATCTAATATACTAATTTCAAGAGAAAGTTTACGCTTCTTCCCATCTGTTGGCCGAAGCAACATTTGTGTGGCCCCCTTTTGCATATCCTCAGTAGTACAAGCCATATTTAAGTAGCCTGATGTGTTGTGCTCTCAAGTCTTTGGAGGATTTTTTCTATATTTCATGCCTTTTTTTCTCAAATTCCTATCATTATAAAAACAATCATATCTATATGAGCAGCTTCAGCAACTTTCTAGGGGTTAAAATTTCTTCCTAGCAGCCTTTTTACAGTGGTGTTACAAATCATCCAAGGGAGGGTCTAATGAAAAGTGAAACTACCACCTAATATAAGTCGAGTAGAACTTTGACTGAAACACACAATTATATTCACTGAAATGTGTAAGACAATAGAAACACGTAATTATATTCACTGAAACGTGAGCTTGTTTCTATGTCAATTTTCCATTGTCTATCCTAAAATTGTGTCTGCCTCTTATATTCCCACTCCATCTCCATGTTGGATTCTTCATTTGTAAACAAAAAATGCAAACCCCCAAAACAGAAAGAAATAAAAAGTAAAAATCCAAGATCACTCTACCTCTTATATTACCAATAAATCACAAATAAAACAATTTTCCTTAAGCATGTGTTGCTTTTATTTACAAATAAAACACAGAAGGCTACAAATAAGTGATGAATGATTTCTTCGTGGCTTCAGTTATTTATTATATTGATAAAACACATAACATTATAAATAACTGAAATAGTTTGCTGTAAAACAATAGAAGGTTTCTTTAAACCGTTATTTATTTAATCTGTTGATAAATTCGACAAAGGCTAATCGTTTGCAGCAAAATAAAAAAAAGAAATATCCCAATCCATCTTTAGATATATACAATTTACTGATAAATCACGACAAGAGTTAGCAAACTAAGAAATAGTTGGCACTATATTCAGAGATCAAAGATTTATTAAAATTTTATTGACCTAATTTTACCGAAAATTAAAGGAATGTTTAGCAAAGACTTTACCTCGTAAGTTTGAACCTAGTCCAAAGACGATCGTAGTGGAACAGGTGATGAGGTCAAAATTCTAGGAGAAACAAAGCGTCATCGTCCTCAGCGACAATAGCAATATTTGTGCAGAGATCCCCTGGTTTTCTCTCCTCTCTCAGTAATCATAAATACGACATAAAATAAAATACATAACTTAGCATAAAACCACAAACACAAAAACATAACACATGCAAACCCCAAAGTTGAAAAAACACAGCACACAGAAACACCAAAACACAACAGACACAAACAGAAAAATACACATCACATAGGAAATAGAAAATATAAAAAGCCCGGCCAAGAATCGATCCCCATAAACCACAATGCTGATGGAATGAAAATAAGAAGCCTGGCCAAGAATCAATTTTCCCAAGCTTGGGGAGAATTCCCATATGTGTAAAACCTTCACTAGACCGATTCCCTGCCTGACTGATTAATTGTTCTACTCTCGCTGCTCATAATATATAATGGAATGATTTTAGAAAAAAAAAAGGACACGATGAGCATACCATGAAGAAGGGAGTATATACTTCCATTTTCCATATAATCATAAACAAGTAACTTCTCATCTCTTGTATAGTAATAAGCCTTTAAAACTCACTAGATTTAAATGTCGCAGCCCTCCCAAGAGTTCCATATGCTATTCAAAATATCTTCTGCGCAGACCATGCACATCCTTTAATCTCTTCATAGCAACAACAACCTTCCCAAGAGTTCCATATGCTGGTCGAAATCTATTCTGCCCGGATCATGCACATCCTTTAACCCTGGACAACAACAACCTTCCCAAGAATTCCAAATGTTGTTTGAAATCTCTTTTGCCCATACCATGAACATCCTTTAACCTCTTCACAACAACGCCAACCTTCCCAAGAGTTCCATATGCTGTTTGAAATCTCTTATGCCCTGACCATGCACATCCTTTAACCTCTTCACAACAACAACATTAGCATCTTGCAACGCAACTTTATATGCAATTCCAAAGCTACCCTTCCCAAGCATTTCAGCAGAAGCACGGAGAAGATCCTCCAACTCAAATTGTCGAGTTCCCTCAAAGAAAACTAGTTTCCCCCCTCTCTGCAACCAGATTCCGTTTTTGCTTGAAGAAGGTTATCGCTCAAGGTCTTAGATAGAAACCTTCATCCTGCCATGCGAAGTCAGTCTCTACAGGCCGCCTCCTACATACAACACACAAAAAGGAAAATGTGCAATAGAGAGACTTTAGGAACAAGTTATCGGGTCGCTTTGTACTCCTGATAGTTACCACTCCTTAATTTGACTCCTTAATTTATTGACAAATGAACACATGGCAAAATTCAATTAGTTAAAGAGACGACCAAAATGGTACAGTTTTTTTTCAAACTCGACTTGGGAGAAAGACGCCTATAGGCGTAGGATTTGTTACATGTGGCATTTTATAATTTTTTACATGCGGCGGAATTTTATTGCATAAATGGACGACGATGCTACAATGGTCTCAAACTCAACTTCTGAGAGAAAACGCCTTACGGCGTAAAAATATAATAATTTAAATTTAAAAATAGAGATGGATTTATTATTTATTTAGGAAGTATAATATTTTAAAATTTAAAAATAAAAATTAAAAGCTTATATACTTGATATATTTATAAAAATGATTTTTATTTTTATTTTTATTTAATTCAAATATTTTAAATAAATAAATTAAAAAAAAATTACTTTACAATTTAAATGTCACCCCATCAAATAATTATGACCAATTAAGACCTTGTTGTTATTTGAAATTTTGTTATTTGGTACTTTGTATTTTTGTTTTTGTTTTTTATTTGTTATTAAGGTATGCAGAAACTTTTAAATGGCTAAAACTATACTATACATATTTATGTAAAATGTTTTTAAATAATTAAAAATCCAATTATTGTATAGAAAATTAAAAAAAAAATTAATAATAGAATCATTGCATGCAAAAGTTTTTATATAGTTTATACTAAACTTATAGTATGCAAACCTTTTTAGATAATTAATTAAATTTATAAGCTTTTATGTCTTAAAATTTTGAACAAGCAATAAGTGTACTATAAACATAGTTTAAATATTTAATTTTAAAAAACATAAAAAATAAAAAATTATTTTCAAATATTTGAGAAAATTTATCTTTATTTTTAAATTTTAAGATATTATATTTCTTATCTTTATTTTTAACTTTTAAGATATTACATTTCCTAGTAAATCTGTGGTTATTGTTTGTAAGATGTTGTATGTTCTTTTAGTTTTTTTAATTTATCTGCATGCACAACTGTTATTGTTATTGAGATCTTTTATGATACAAAAGATTATTTGAATTTGATAGGGCATATAGTATTTTGAGTTAATGATTTTCAATAAATTTAAAAAAAATAAAAAATGTATTATTTTTGTTTTAAAATAATTAAAATATAAAAAAATCACATTTTATTATTAATTGTATTAAATTTTTATATTATAAAGATTTATTTAATATGGTTGGATTTTGATTTTGATTTTATATTTTTTTCACTTCTTAAATAATTAAGTTTTTGGTAACCAATTTTAATATATTTCTTTTAAAATTTTTATTTTTAAATATATGTTATTAATAATTTATTTAAATTATTTTTTAATAATAATAATAATAATAATAATAATAATAATAATAATAATAACAATAACAATAACAATAACAATAATCATAATCATAATAATCATCTATAAAATTGTCTAATAAAAACAATAGAAAAAGATGAACTACTTCTTTAATAATAATAAACATTCTATAAAACTATATAATAAAAATAATAGAAAACAATGAGCCACTTCTTTTTCTCATGATGAGTAAATAGAACTCACGTTATAATGAGGAGGTCTATTATAATACGATCGAAACCCAATCTCAAGTAGACTTCAAATGGTAGAGGAAACATATATGGAAAGCAAAGGGAACCTTGAAATAAAAGCTAAGTCTTTAGTTATCAATGCCTAATAAGTTTTTAAATTGAGATAATGGATTAAAACGAGGATGCACAGGACCACCATGATGTACTTTATATAATTTCCAATATGAATCAATCTCTCACATTTTTGTTTATTTCTCCTATACAAGTCTTGTTAGGGAAGAAGTAAAAACAATCTAAAATTGCTGAAACAAGATATCGCACTCACAAGTGTATGAAGTGTTCCATAGTATTTGGGTTAATTTAATATGATGTGCTCATAATTCTACAATCTTCTAAGATAAATTTATTCTAGCTTCAATAATGATGAGCCTAATTTTGAAATGTAATACAGAGTGTGTTAAGCCCCTCATATATGTAGTTTGTATTTGTTTATTATGTGTTAAGATTGTTTTGGGGTTTCTCTCTCTCCAAAGTACTTTCATCTTTTCTCTCTCTTCTTTGTACAATGTTCTCAGAATTATCATCTCTATCCAAAGGTTGTTGGATTTTGTGGCATTAGGGTTTAGGAGGATAAAAGTTATTCTGTTATTGTTTTGTTGTTTTGTGCTTTGTCTTTCTTCTAGTGATCCTATTGGTAAATGCAATCATTTTTGTTTGACTTTTGTAAGGCTAGTGAAATCTGGCTCAACACCCAGTACCCTTATTTATTTTAGAGATAAGTCTTATTCTTTATTAAAAATAATAGTTTAGTAACCTCTTCCTTAATTATCATTTACTATTGCAATAATAATATAGTTACAAAAAGATAAAAAAATGTTAATATATATATATAGAGAGAGATATATATATAAAAACTGAAATTATTTTATTTGTATTAAATTTTGCTTATAAAAATGGTTAGTAATATGACTTCAGAGGAATTATAAAAATTGTAAAATAAGAGCATTATATTACAGTTTATACTTGAACACTTAACGGGAGTAAAATACAAAACAATGTAAACTCGGTGTTGTTAATTCCTAAAAGAGCACCGAGAATAAATTAGGCAAGACTTAGATCCTACCTTCCATATTCACGAATAATCGCTATGTGGTGCAATTATACAACCAGATAGCACGCTATGTATGCAACCAGAATTATACCAAATAAACCGTTACAAGTGTTCATAGTCCAAAGGAATAATATTGCATTAAAAAAAAATATTATACACGAAAACAAACAAAACAAATTCAGAGAGAACGAAAACTCCACAAAGAAAACAAGGGGATAAAAAGCAGTCAGGGAAGACACAAGATTCTGTAAATAATTTTGGATTACTAGTTGATCATGTATATTTACCAAATCCAAAACCTTGAGAGGAGGCAAGAAAACAATTTCTTTTATAAGCCCTAACCTCAGCCTTAATCTATTTTATATATATATTCTTGAAACTAGTAATCAAGTCTTAGTCCCAGCCCCAATTTCATCGGCCATTTATCAATATGTTTAGCTACATGTTATTATCCACATTCTTTCTGTTATCAGTTTATCAACTATCTGTTATTTTTTCTATTCTTTTTCTTTTTATCTCACCTTCTTATAGTTATCTGCTATGAACTGTTAGTTATCTATTCATCCATTCATCTGCTAGTTGACAGTTATTTTTTATATTCCTTAAAATCAATCTCCACAGTACACTTGTCTCATCCTAATCCATAGATGAAAAATAGATTAAAAAACCATAGATAGTAATCCACTCAAAATCTCTATAAAAGTAATTACTATTAGACTAATCCAATTTCACTCCACTGAAAATATCAGTATACTTGTAGACTAATCGAATTTCACTCATCTAGTGAGAATATCAGTCTAAGAATCATAAGTGAAAAATTCCAAGCCAAAGAACTTTTCGAAGGTGAAGGGGTCGTTCACGCTGGCTAGAGTTACCCTGTGCAACTGGAGGGGGTCGTTCATTATCAATTTATTCCTTCCTGAGTGCACTTAGTAATAAAGTGGTTGTTTATCCATGTAAACTCAAATAATCTTGAATTGCCCAGTGATCCAAATGGTTACAATCGCCCGATGGATTTTACAATTGTACAACATGAATGGGCCTAATGGTTAAGAGCATTTGTTTCCTCTTAGAAGGTCACAGGTTCAAATCCAAGGGGGTAGTGTATGTACACATCTGTAGACTTTAACAGTTAAATCACTGCAAAATATATTATTATTATTATATTTTGAGCCATAGCTCGATTAAAATATTTTGTGAAATGTAGTTGCTCAAACCAATTTACAAATAACTATTCAAAAACCATACTCACAAATTAACGACTGTCAATAAAACAATGTTGTTAGCACTTAGTACGACTGTCAAACTTCCTAATAAAATTTAATGTACATGCTAAGGGGTTGTCACATGTCATAAGCCCAAAGACTACTGTTGTTGGATGACGTGTTGCAATGCAAGAATTCTCTAGCTAATTCGTTGATCCATTCTGGAAAATATTTTATTTCACAAACGAAAAGAATGGGGCGGGACAATTTCATCCCGTTTCCAAAAGCTTATATTCTGCAATATTACACAAAGGGCTTGTCATCCAACAGAGATGAAGAGAATGAAATTGGTTATGTCCACTAATCTTCTTCCACATCAAACACCAACAGCGTCTTGCTATCATGTGATAGCACCAACCAACACAAAAAAAACCCTCTTGAAAAAACCCTCTGGCAACTTTTTTCATGTGCATTCTTGGAAGTTGTAAGCAAGAAACTAGTCAATGCTTACATGACCTGAGACTATACAACAGAAGTAGACTCAAACAAGAAGAATTCTTGAAGTGACCTCTCACGGCATAGAGCCACGATACAATACAAGTAGCCGCGGACAGAAATAATGCAGAGAAACATTGATGGAAACCACAACATAAGAAAAAAATCTTCCATTCTAAATTTGACACTGTACGTTATGTAAGTATATAAATATATTTCAGATTTTGTATTATTTTTAAATATTTTTAAATACACCCAGTATAAAATACACCAGGTATATGAAAACAGACATGCACAATAAACTGAAACTCAAGGCTTTGCCGCTATCAATCAATCAAAAGTGGGTTCTGTTTCTGAGTTGCAGTCTGAGCACTTGTAGCATTCCTGCTTCTGCTGCCGCATAAATGGAAACGGGTATAACGGGAGCTTTACAGAAGACTCCGATACAGGAATTTGATATGACCTTATAAGCTCACTCTGTTGCAAAATTGGATATTGAAAACTCGATCTAAACTGATTCGCTAGCTTGCTCTTAGCAGTTGATGAAACAACTTCTTGATTATCATAGATGGAATAGCTTGGGGCCATAAATGGAAACAGGTATAATGGCAAATTTATAGCTGGGGATACAGAAGTTTGATATGACCCTATAAACCCACTCTCTTGCCTAATTGAATATTGAAAACTTGACCTAAAATAGTTCGCTGACCAGTTGGTTGCATATTCAGATTGGTGTACTCCTCGCCCAATTGGATTAATTTGCAGCTTGCCCATTCCAGCTCCATTATGATCACGATGCTTCTGCGCACCATGGGATTTTGAAGGAAACACCAAGAAATACCCGGGAATGGCATAAAAGAAAGGATGCTGCAGTGCTTCTATCGCTGTGGGTCTTCTCTTAGGATTCCATGACAACAAGAGGTTTATGAGATCAATGGCCTGGGCACTTACACTCGGTAGTAAAGAACATAGTTGTGTAAT
>LPNX011002442.1:447784-537319 GCA_001517045.1 Pseudotsuga menziesii | reverse complement strand
TCACGCCCTCCTTTGCCGATCTCTTCTAACAATTTATAAGAATGAACCAGCTATCAAAATATTATGATATTTAACTCTGAAATTTGAAAACGGCACCAATAAACTTGCCCCCAAGTATTCAAATGAGTTATTTGTCTTCGTCGTGCATGTAAAACGGAACTTGTTCGATAATATATTGAGTTAACTCTTTGATTTTGTTGCGGTACCTTCCTTTGACTACATGCAAATTGTTTTAACTGGCTCATAATTACTTCATGCAAATTGTCTTAACCAGCTCATAATTACCTCATGGGAATGTTCTTAACTTAACTCGCTGATAACTACCTCATGCAAAAGTATTTAGAAAAGAATGACAATAAAATTATTTTTGTAGGTTTTTATATCTTAAAATTTTGGGTTAAATTAGTATTTTATGCTTTTTCATCTATGCACCAAACTTAGATAAGTGTACTATAGACATAATTCTAAAAATACAATCAAATTTAAAGTTGGAATCATCTACTTAAAACTCCAATCACGATGATACAACTATTGGATTATTAGAGACAAGTATTCGCTCAACTCCAATGATTCTACAACTATTAGTTCAACTCTAATCATAGTTATATTGGATAAGTATTATATTAACTATTATATATCTATTAGATTAACTCCAATAGTGATATAACTATTAAATTAATTATAGATGAAAGTGCTCATAAAAAACTATTAGGTTTAGTTGACTCCACCAATTATTATGTGGAATCTATATACTTTGAAAATTAACAAAATCTCTCATAATAAAATGAACATTTATATGAAACAATGTAGAAATGTCTTGTAAGTTTTATTTTTTTATATAATATTTGTTTTTTGACTAATTTTTGTAGAAATGTTTGTTAACTAATTTTTGTATTAATTAGTATTCTTAATACTTTGTTGTGAAAAATAATGGTACAATTATTTTCATAAAGTTTATTGCTTTGATGGCTTTAACTAGTAATGTAATTAATTAATTTAATGATTTTAATTTAATTATTGTATGGTTGTGCAGCCTTGCACTATATTGGCATAATTAAAGGCATGCGGAGGAGTAGAAGAAAGGAATGCCGAAGAGAAAGGAGTTCTCAACCGTGGACAAGGAAAAAAAAGTGAAACCAATGAATTTTTCATTAGGCTTTGTAATATTTGAGCTTTTAGGGTTGTAATGTTAGAGCTTTCAGGTTTTAAAAGCTTGTTAGAGCTTTCATGTTTTAAGAGTTTTTAGGCTCTTTGCAATAACCTTCTTTTACAATAAAGGGGTGGATATTTGCACGCTTATCGTTCAAGTTCTTAATACTGATGAAATTGAGATACTCACAATACCTTATTTATTTATTTTACAAATGAGTCTTGTTCTTTATCAAAAAATAATAATAATTTGCTAACATGTTCCTTAATTATCATTTACTATTTTTACAAATATATATATATATATATATATAGAATTTGTGATTATTTTATTTGTAATAAAAAAATTGCTAATAAAGATGGTTAGTAATCACATAACCTATGACTTGAGAGGATTTATAAAGATTGTTAGGTATATTGTATAGGAGCATTATATTATAGTTTATACTCTAGACTTAACTGTTGTAAAAGATTGTTAGGTAATTGCTTCAACTTCTCTTTCTCTCCTTTCTCACCCAAAGTTCTCTCTACTATCTAACGTGATTTACAATTTGCTTCTTCTATTTACAGGCAACCTGAAAATTGCTTCTACATGAATCGACTAACTCTCCATTAAAGACTGTAATAACTATCTACCTAACAACTTAGCTTTAGAAATTAATTCGACTAGATTACATTGCCGAATCGTGGACTCTACCCTCTTGGCGGGCTGACCAACAAGATCTTGACTGATACAGAATCTGACAGAGTCGGCTGAGAGTCAGGTACAGATCTATGAGTGATTAATATTTCCAACACTCCCCCTTAATTATGAGCAAATGGGATTTTTTTAAAACAAAATTTACAAAATGTTTCAGAGATTAGACATGCTCTGTTTATGATAGAGTTCACTGTGGAGAACTTGTCTTTCCAAGATAACTACGTAGATACTGGAAAATATCCTTTGCTAATGGTTTTGTAAAGATTTCTGCAAGTTAATCTTCAAACCTGCAAAATTCCAAACAAGTTTCCTTGTTGTTCACCAACTCTCTTATGGAATGATACCTTGTGTCGATGTGCTTGGTTCTCTTGTGAAACACATGATTCTTTGATAAAGATATGGCTGAATTGTTGTCACAGAAGATGGTTGTTGGTTCTTGATGGTTCTGTGACAAGTCTTTTAATACTCTCCTCATCCAGACAACTTGACATGCAACACTTGTCGCTGCAACATGCTCTACTTCAGCTGAAGACAGAGTTACTATGGGTTGTTTCTTTGAAGCCCATGAAACAACACCTGTACCAAAATGAAATGTGTACCCAGATGTGCTTTTTCTGTCATCTATGTTGCCTCCATTGTCACTTCCAATGTAACCAATGAGTTTAAAACTTTCTGAGGTTGAATACATAATACCAAGGTCTTTTGTGCCACTTACATACCTTAGAATTATTTTACCTGCTTGCCAATGTGAGTCTTTTGGTGACTCCATGAACCTTGAGATCAGACTTACTCCATACATAATGTCTGGTCTTGTCGCTGTCAAATACATAAGGCTACCAACAAGCCTTTTGAACAGCGTAGGATCCACAGTGGATCCTTCATCATCCTTGCTTAATTTTAAACATGTTATTACTGGTGTTGGGGTTGTCTTGCAATTAGTCATGTTAAAACTTTTTAAAACTTCACTTGCATACTTAGGTTGTGATATAAATATACCACCTTTCAGACTACTAAACTTCAATGCCCAGAAAAAACTTCATAAGCCCCAGATCAATAATTTCAAATTCACTTTCCATGACTGCTTTAAAATATGCTATGCCAAAATCACCAGTAAATATTAAATCATCTACATACAAGCAGACAATTAACATCTTACCTTGCTCATTCACTTTGGTGTACAATGTCGGTTCACTTTCACTTTTGTGAAATCCATTTTCAGTGAGATAGGAATCAATTTGAATGTACCAAGCTCTAGGAGCTTGTTTCAAACCATAGTGTGCCTTTTTTAGCCTGTACACTTTATGCTCTTGACCTAGAACTTCATACCCTTGTGGCTGTTCCACATATACTTCCTCTTCTAGATAGCCATTTGATGAACATGCCATTTGTTTTGTGTAGCAATGGCCAAAACTGTTTTGACTGTATCCATGTGTGCAATAGGTGCAAACATTTCATTGAAGTCTATGCCGGGTTGCTATGTGAACAATCTTGCTACCATTCTTGCTTTGTGCTTTTTTACATTCCCATCAGCATCTTGCTTTGTCTTATAAATCCATTTGACACTGATTACATCCTTGTCTTTTGGTACATCAACCAGTTCCCATGTATGGTTCTTCTCAATGCATTCTATTTCTTCATCCATGGCTTGTGCCCATACTTCTTCTTCAACAGCTTCTACAAATGTTAGTGGATCATATATAGGAGAAAATAATGCAAAGAGAGAGAATGAATTTGGTGTACCAGCTTCATATATCTCCCGCAGACTTCTTGTCTTTACAGGTTCCGTCGATGTCGATCTCGACGAAATGCTTGATGGAGTATGTTGTCCTCTTGGTGTGCTTGTCGGTGTAGCTTGAGCTGCCACTTGTGTTTATGGTCCTCGTGTTGAACCATGTTGTGGTGTCATGGGAGTCGACGGTGCTGCGACCGGTTGACTTACATGTGGTATTTGAACCACTTCCTCTTCCATATCATCATTGTCGACATTCGACACAATCTTGAAATTTATGTTGATGGTTCCATCCCATGATTCATTCTCGATTGATTATCACTTTCCTTGTGACAAGATCATACAACTTGTATGTTTTTGTGTCTTCAGAATAGCCAAAAAAAATACATTTCTGTCCCTTCTTATCTAGCTTCCTTCTTAGCTCATCTGGAACATGAGCATATGCAACACAACCAAATTTTTTTAAATGGGAAACACTATGATTCATACCTATCCATGCTTCTTGGGGAACTTTGTTCTTCACACTCTTTGTTGGACACCGGTTCATAATGTAAATGGCATTTGCAACTGCTTCACCCCAATATTCATTTGGAAAATGCTTGGCTGCTAACATGCTGCGTGCCATCTCCATGATGGTTCTATTATTTCTTTTGGCAATACCGTTTTGTTGAGGTGTATACCGTGCTGTGAATTGCTTCTGTATTCCATGGGTCTTGCAAAAATTTAGAAATTCATTTGAAACATATTCACCTCCTCTGTTGGTCCTTAAGATCTTGATGCGATGTCCACTCTGGTTCTCCACGAGTGCCTTGAACTGCTGAAAATAACTAAATGCATCAGATTTATGTTTCAAAAAATATACCCATGTTTCTCTTGAGTAGTCATCAATAAATGTTAGAAAATACTTGTAGCCACCAATGGATGATGTCTGCATTGGACCACAAATATCAGAGTGCCCAATTTCAAGTGGTGTGCGTGCTCTATATGACTTTCTGACTGGAAAAGTCTCTATGTGCTGATTGCCAAAAATGCAGCCTTCACAAACCCTCTCTGTTCTGTCGATCAATGGCAATCCTTTCACCATATCTTTTGTGTGTAGTAGCTTCAACCCACCAAAATTCAGATGTCCAAATCTAAAATGCCACAACCAGGATTCATCCTGAACTTCTGTCTGAAATGCAGCTTGCAAATTAGCGCTGCCATTTTCTTTCTTGTCAAGGAGCTCGACTGTTTCTTCACTTTTTGCCTTGAATGCAACTCCTGTGTTTTTCTTCCCTTTTATGTCAGGAACTATCCACAATGGAAACAAGCGATTTCTTGTCATTGGCACTTTTTCTATTAGCTGGTCGCTTGGACGCTTGTCTTTGATCACACAGTGATCATCTTCCATGTAAACTCTATAGCCTTTTTGTATCAACTGTCCAATTCTTAACAAATTATGTTTCATACCTTCAACATGATAGACATCAGGGATATACTTACTCTCCCCCTGTTTGGTTAGAATATCAACAGTGCCTTTTCCTAAGACAGTAACTTGGACATTGTTTCCAAGTGTAACATCAGTTTTAACTGAATTATCTAGACTGGAAAACAAATTTAAATTACCAATCATGTGATTGCTGCAGCCTGAATCTAAGTACCATATGTCATGTGGACTTTCTTGAACAACATTACATTCAAGTGGAGATGTCGATGCCATTAACATTGCACTTGTCGAAGTGCTGGTGCTGGTTGACTAACTAGCTTTTCCTTCCTTGGTCATATTGTTTCTTCCTGCATTCATATGCATAATGACCACACTTCTTACAATAATGACATTGGATTTTTTATTTATCAAACCTCTGGCCACTTGGCTGACTTGGGTTCTGATTATCTCCTCTACCACCAGCATTTACAGGACTTCTGCCTTGTCTTCCTCTTAAAGAACTTCTTCCTCTACCTCTGAAGTTGTTTCTCCCCCTGCCTCTACCAAGGCTTATGGATGACTGTGCTGTGAATGCACCTTCCAATGATGTTTGTGTTCTACTGAGTTTGTGTTGATGATTGATGAGTGAAGCTTGCAATTCATCAATGGTAAATGTCGACATGTCTGTGTGTTCTTCTATGGTCACAACCAAGGTTTCAAATCTTGGGGGATGACTTTTGAGAATTGTTTCAACAACCCTTCGGTCTTCTATGGCTTCTCCATGAGATTTCAGTTGGTTTATCAACCCAACAACTCTGGTGTAGAATGAGTCTACATTCTCTGAATCTTTCATGGACAGAGATTCAAAATCTCTTCTCAAAATCTACAGCTTGGATGTCCTTACCTTATCCAAACCTTGATAGGCAGTCTCCAATGTATCCCATGCCTATTTAGCATTATTTTTTATTGCTACTCTTGGGAGTATGCTTTCATGCATAGCTTGATGTATGTAGAACAGGGCTTTTCCATCTTTCTTCCTCTATTCTCTCAAGACATCTTTCTCATCCCGTGTGAGATTGTTATATGCTGTCATGTTTGCTAGTTTTGCATAACCATCATTAGAGGAAATTTGGGGTCTAAAATGGGCCTTATAAGAAAACGTGCCAAAATAAGTTTTTGTGAGTTGGAATTCAAGAACCAATAGAATTTCAATAAAATAAGTCAACCATAATGGTTGAATTGGCATATTTGTCATTAAAAAAAACTACTTTTTTTGTTCGTATTTTCGACATATCTCATTGTGTTTTTACTCAAATTTCGATCAGGAGAGCTCGTTGTATGCGGAATTTGATTCCGCATCCAATGAGTACCCACACTGCATACTTTTGATGGACCCCGCTACCCCAAAAACAAGAAATACCTGAAAAAACGTGATGATGACATCATACATTTGTGATATATTTGTTCGTGTAATTATCTAAAAAAAATCGTCATTACACTTAATAGAATTCTATAAAAGTTGATGCAGCTCTAATAAAATACATTTCAACTCTAATGAAATACATTTCAATTTGAAAGCAATGTTTGGTTTTGTTTTTAACTCATGTTATATTAGTATAAGTGTAATAAAAAAACTTCTAACATATTTAACAAAAATATTGTTAAGAAAACTTCATATATATTAAATGAAATTCATGGTAGGAAATGGAGTATAATAAATTTAATCGCTAAGTTTTATAAATTTAAGAAAAAATAATGAAAAAGTTAAAACATAGAGATACTCTAAAATAGAAAAACATAGAGATACTCTAAAATAGAAAAACATAGAAAAATAGTACTCAACAATTTATTATAGTTAGGTAGGTTTCATTCAAACTTTTAATCTATTTAAAGAGGTAATTCAAAATAAGCAAGAAAAAAAAAAACAACTAGAGATATTTAGATTCGAAGAGAATAAATATTAATCTTGGTCCAGAAGATATATGTCTAGATATGATAACCTAATTTCTAATGGAAGTAAGGAAACCATAATTTGGAATAAATAATGGTATTATAAAAATAATAATAATAACTTTATGAAATACAATAAAGAGGAGCAATTTAAATTTTAACTAGTAAAATCAGATATAACAAACTATGTTATTTTATAATAATTATCATTTTATTAACATTCATTTTTTATAATTTGATTTTTGGTTTAAAGTTTTCGAAAACTATGATTTGTTTCTGTAATGAGTAGGAAACATATTTTATTGCCTATAATTTATCAGTTAATGAATGTTAATGTTTACACAGATTTTTTGTAGTGGAATTAGTAGGCTATCCTATACTGGAACAATATCATAATTATGCATATTTCTTATGTAGAACATGTTGCTACTGCAACTGCTTCCCCAAAAATTTTACATTTTAGGGCCCCTCCTTCCATTTTTTGTTTTAAAAGCATGCCTACTCTTGTTTCCCAACTCAGTTAAGCCCTCCCTACATACTTAGTTTCTCCAAGAAACAAGCCCTACAAGAAAATATGATTTGATTTAAGATCAACGACTGAGAATTGCTCTGATCAAAATCCAACGACCAAGAAATGGCGAGAGCTGAAGTGCGGAGTCAGAGAATTAAATTTTGAACTTCGTGAAAATTGGACAATCCGACTTCTGATTTCTGCTTTCCGCAGAAGGGGGAAGCAAAAAGTTAAGGTTTGAACTCCGTAAAATATTGAATTTTCGCTTTCCAAAAGGCGAAAGGGCGGAGGCAGAAATGCGGAAGCGGAATATGCAATTTTTTGGTCAAGTAAAGGTTGGAATCCCCATTTTCGATTTCTGCATAGATCGAAGATTTAGAAAGCTTCTGCAAAGATCAATGACTCAGAAGGAATCAGAAGTGTGGAAGCATAAAAGTGGAGGCAGAAAGATTGAGTTTAAATTTCGAACACTTTGGAAAGCCCGCTTTCTGTTTTCCACTTTTTGGAAGAGCGGAAGTGGAAGTACAGAGGAGGAAACGTTAAATTTTAATTTCAGAAAAGTTTGACTTTCCATTTTTTTATTTCCACAAATATCAGCGGTCTAGAATCGCCCTGCATAGATCAACGGTTAATAAGGTTTCGGACGGGTGGAAGTGGGGCTAAAGCAGAAATGTGAAGACATAATAGTAGGTTTTTAACTTGATAAGTTTGACAAACTTGATTTCTTCTTTCTGGAAGGGCAAAGGAAGAAAGAAGCTGTCAAGGTGGTATCATCTGATGGTTCAAATCAGACCCGATCCATCTTTGGTTTAATCTGAGCCGTTCATTTCCTATTTTGTTTGTGACTGTGAATCTTTGGGGAAAATGAGAAATATCTGTCCTGAAACTTAAATTGTATTCTCTTGCTTAACAGGGCATTAATCACTGTGTTTTGTTCTATTTGAATAAATGACACTTATCATTAAACTTATAACTGAAAGCACGATTATTAGTTACATTCGCCATTGAAAAATTATTGTTATTTATAGATCAAATATATCTCTCATGATGTTCCCTTTATGTGTTACAGGTACTAAGGTTCACCGAATGTGGATGGCCGATTGCGAAGGCAGGAAAGGGTTGCAGTTTTCAACAGCTTATATTCATGGCCGATACAGATCTGCGGTCCTGAAGAAGTCCTTTGTCTTAACTTGTGCAAATGGATAAATCTTTCAGATTTGTGAGATTGGTTTAAAGATGCAGGAAAAGTCAAGGATCATGTATTTCCATTTAGGGTTGGGCCTATGTAAGTTGTTTTATTTCTTTTTGAAAACGTTAGATTCATCCAGGTGGGTGAATAAGAAGCCTAGGAATCTCCTGGGTGATGGATAGAATTAGCATAAATAGGGGTGCAGAGCACCATAGAGAGGACTTTTTGTCTTGGTGAAAGAATTTTGGACTATTTCAATGAAAGAGCTACCTCTTTTCTAATAAGAAGGATCATTTTGCTGGAACAAAGGGCCCATGCAGATATTTAATTGAAATGTGTGGAATGCATACTGAAGAACTATTTCTTCTTGCTTCTGTACATCATATAGTGAGATTGTTCTAACCTCTTGGAACTAGTTCCTTGGTCATGAATGTCTGATGTCTGTATAAATGTATGTGCTAACAGGGTAATAAATGGTTTAATTATATTAGAGCTACCTCTGGTATTCTTTCTGTTGTGAATGTGATTAGTGTGTTGGTACGACTATCTATTAGCCCTTTATGAGTATTTATAGTGTATTACTCTGAACTCTAAATTTTCTCCCTGGCTGAGGATAGAATACTTTAGTTTTAGTTTTATACTAGATCTACATTTAGCTTAGGCATGTGCATATCATTCTTTAAACAAAATCTTATAAATGGTGGAATGGGCCCTAACCAGTAATAGATGAAAGAACTTAATCTATGGTAGCCGGAACTGTGAACCGAATGGATTCCCCACACCAAACAGTGTCTGATCTAATTGGGATCGTTCACCGGGGAGAATCCCTACTGCTTAGTACCTGGGATTTTTCCAGGCATCAACAGAATTGGCATTGGAAGGAGGGACTTAGCCAGTGCATGTTTGGTAGAGGAAACTCGTGTTTCAGAGAAGATTACATTGGAACAACATCAGGAGATATTTTCCCTAAAGATATTTTCCCTGAATAACAAGAACAAACAGGTTCAGGGGAAGAAGAATCATAACGATTGTATGTTGTCCCATTTGAAGAAGTAGATCTGTTTAGGAGACATACAAGATCCCACGTCAAGAAAACTGGGGGGTTAAAAGTTATTCATGCATTACCTAGAAGGAAAAGTTCCAAGAAAGTAGCCTCTTACACTAAGGATTCAGTTCTTGTTGAAAATTTTGAAGAACTGGTAGATCTATCCATCCAAGAAATTGTTTAGGATTTGGATCAATTAGATCCAGAACCCCTTGTAGTTTCACTATTCAATTAGTCTCCACCACAATCTCCACCTCGAATCATGGTTATTGTTAATCAATCTGTGTGGAGAGAAAGAACACAACTCAATCTGGCTGCTCCATTGCATGACTTACCCAAACACCTAGAAAAGGTTTTACCAAAATTTGATCCTAGAAAGGGTGTTTCTGCAGATCAAATAAAATAGTATACTTGGAAAAGGATAAGGGAGCTATTTCTTATAGAAATCCATTCAACTCTTATTACAAAAAAATGAAGAGAATGGGTCATCCCAACCACCTATGCATAATGCTACTGTTTTAAATTTTAACAAAGTAGGTATGGATAACTTCTGTACTTTTCACCAAGAGCCTCATTCTGAAAAAAGTTGTCCATGGCGGGTTAATTTGATTACTTTGGTTATGAATCAGTTGTTAGATCCCCAGATGATAGATCTTGAAGAAGAGCAAGCCCAAACTAATGATCTAGAGCAAACAAACGAGGAAACCATGATGGTATTATGGGATTGGGCACCTACTTTGGGGCTTAGTGAAGATGAACCTACTAAGGAAAGTTAAGTGTCATCAGTTAATGTCACAGTGAGAATTAAAGTCCCAGTAGTGGATGGAAGTCTGTTACAACCTAAAATAAAGAAGTTTAGAGAAAACATGAAGAAAATTCTCAGTGCTGCTTAAACAACACCTAAGCCTAATCCAACAAATATAAAAGAGGCAATACTAGTAGGTAAAAAGTCAGTGAAGACAACAATTAATAAACTTGTGGAAAATTTGGAAAATAAAAAAGAGACTACTAAAGAACAGGGCATGGGTATAATATCATAAAAGACATTAAGAAAACAAAGGAAAAAATCTCTTTATTCGAACTAGGTAATTTGCCTCAGCAAAGGAAAAAACTTCTAGAAGCTTTTAATGCACGGCCTAGCAGTATCCCAGAAGCCATAGAATTTGATGATGAAGTAAATGAAGCAAGCGTTGGGGGAAAGTCTAAATCTCATACTTTACCTTTTCTGTAATCATTTGAGATTTTTAATTATAATGTACATAACTGTTTGGTAGAATCCGGGGCTTCATCAAATGTCATGCAACTTTTAGAATGTAAAAGGATTAATGGCCAACCCATACCATCCCCATCTCAGATAATTCAACTATATAGAGTTGTTGTTAAAGTCATAGGGGAAATGAAAGATGTTTTGATTCGTTTGTCTGTAGATCCCAGAGTTTGTCAGTTCATAGATATTATGGTAGTGGATATACCAGAAGCATATGGAATGATTTTGAGTAGGGAATGGTCAACGAAACTAAATGGTTACTTTGCAACTGGCTGGTGTTACGAAGAAAAATTCCTATGGCTTGGGGTACCAAAATAGACAGAGTAACCATAAAAATCAATCCTTTCCTATATGCAATAGAAACAAAACATCTAACACTAAAGGATCTCGAAACATACCTTATTTTGGATGGTTGATGTAGATCCTCGTTGAGATTTTCCACTCTCGCTTGTATTAGCAATTTTCTCTCTCAACATTCAGCAAACAAGACAAGCATGCTATATAATGGTGTTAGACCTACTCTAGCATATATAATCAATAACATATAAGCATTTAAAAGCATCCATGGATTCAATACTCATTTAAATACACATTATTGGACAGGAAAATATATTTCTATTAATATAAATCAGAGATTACAATAGTGACAACCTCTATTGGCACATCTGCGAAACAGAGAAAGTGAGTCCTCCACCTGGGCCTCCACCACTTCAATCCTCTATCTCTCGATAGCAAGCTCACAAAAAAAGGCAAGCTTGGGAAGAACACAAAGTGCTCCAAGGGACAAAGGGATGCAGACTCAAGTATAAGCTCTGGCAACAATGGACTATAGTTTTCTTGCTCTTCAATTGCTCCCCCTTTCAATGTATCAAAAGGGTTCCTTATATAGTGCTTCAACGGGGTAATGGAAGGTAAAATCCGAGCGATCTCAAGGAATATGGAAGGCCAAGAGACAAGCAACTTAGATCCACATCAAGGAAAACTACAAAACTATTTGGCCTTTTGCACACATCCCGATGTAAGCGGGTTTGAGGGTCATATCCGCATATATACGAGAGAATAGGTTTAAAACTTGCATATGGCAGATAATGCATGTTTTTAGGGATGATATTGGAAACATCAAAGGTACAAAAATGGTCCATGGGGTCCAAAGAGTTTGCAGAGGGACAGGGAAGGCCATAAAGGTGTGATCCACCATGTGTGCTAAAATCAGTTGTAACAGATGCCCCCTAATGTGTGAGGTCAGAGGGGTGATACGATGTCTGAAATACATTATAAGTCCATCCCAGAAGTGGAGTGATGAAGAACCAGCCATCCAATAGTATAATACAATAATCAAACTCTGCACATAACTGGAAGTACATATAGCAGTCCCGGATACATAAGAGTACAATGGCCATGAATAGGCATGATACAAAATACGACATGTGTGGTCATCACCACGTACAATATAGACATATCAGAATCTCCATGATGAAGATATACAAAGGATCATGATATCCATGAAAGTTGAAGATATATAATGGATCAAGATCTCCATAATGGCTGAAGATATCTGACATATACTGGAATCAAGTCACGAGAGCTGAAATCTCATGAACACTGGCATGATCAAGGAGGTAGCATATATGAAATGCCACCAATCTGGAAGGTCTTCTACACAATATGCTACGAGTACATGTCCTACCGTGTGAATAAAGGTGTCGAGGTCGAACATAGTAGTCCATCGTCTGATTACCGGTCATTGATGTATACCATTAATAGAGGCGAGATCACCCACCGATAATGAAAATGGGAATCAAGGTACTAGAGTGAAAACTACCAAGTGTGAATAAATATGTTGAGGTCTAATACTTGAGAGAATCCATTAATCAGGGGACATTGATGTATTCCCAAAACTACCGATGGTGAGAGAACCTACCACTGATGACTGCAAGTCTCAAGGCACTCTAAATGGCTCTAGATTCCTATCCCAGAATAAATGATCTGAAGTCGATGTGATGAAATCCGCTGGAAGGAGGGAATTAAGGCATCCCTCATCATCCAACAAGAGGTACTCAGCAAAGTTGTATAATGTGGAAGGACTCAATCATAATGTGCACGAACCAGTATCAGTACCGAGAATGGCCAACATGCAAAGTCAGGAGAACTGAGGAATGGTCGACTCAGGTTTCAACTTCCTTCGAACAAGAGCATAAAGGTGAATGGTGACTGAATGTAGGAAACATAGACTCAATATACAAAACTGGGACATCTCTGTGACACAGGAGGCATCGACAGAGGCTCCATAGGGACTAGAAGCTTAACCAGTCAGTGGAGATAAAATCAGAGAAACGAGTATAGCTCCTAAATTCAAACTATTAACCCAACCAATGGATGTGATATATAGTGCTCTGTTTGAAGGAAACATGACTCTACTATTGCCAAAGAAAACATCTTTTCCTGTCTGGCTTTTTGGTTTTTTGATTTTTTTTGGACTTTTTCAAATATTTTGAAAAGCTTGAAAAAGAATAAAAGTGATTTATAGTTATAGACTAGGAGGAGACGAGTGTCAACGGGAAAACAAACTAGTTCCAAGCAGCAGAACGTACCTATGCTCATTGCAATGACACATGTGTAGGATAATGACACTCTAGGGAAAGTCTCCTCCCGGTAAAAAATGGGGAATCAAGCTGCAAAGGATATGTAAAATGGCTATGTGTGGCTAGACATGAGACAAGATCGGGCTATATAGTTGATAATCAAAGTCAGGGAAGCCATCATAAGGCTCAATAAGGCAAGCAAAACTCATGATAATGCAATTACAACTTGACATAAGGGAGTCTTGGGGAAAAAGGACAGCAAAAAGATCAAGGGGAGTATGAGGCTCTTGTGGAAAGTCATGGCGATACTATACAAAGGACTCCCACACCCTAAGGGAAAAATGTCGGCATGGGCACCAAAATGAAAACAAGAGATAACTAGGGAACCCATGTATGGTCAAGTTCTACCATTCACATCATGTCACTTGTAAAAGCAATAAGAAGGTTCTGTGACAAGATAGAATGGGTTCATACCTAAGGTTATAATGAAACGGTCATAAGGTCATGCAAAGTGCAAATGGATGTGAAACCTAACCTGTATGCCAGTTTAGACATAATACCTGAAATCGGCATGAACGGGTCAACACCATGGTCAAAACGACGCTTAAAATGGACTCCTACATCATCAAATTAGTCCAAAACGGTCCAAAACTATAGAAAGTGGGTAAAAAATTAGTAAAAAACTATATAAGACTAACTACTGTAAATACCATGGCCTTGGCCATAATATCCTCCTCTCGTTTGACCTGTGTAGGGCTGCATGGAAGAATTATGATGTGGTGTACCTTGACTATACAGTGCTACAAAGCCATACTTAGATGAGTAAGCAAGTTGTTGATACTCATACCCATAGGGTTGATAGTTCTATCCATACTGCGGTCCATAATATTGTCCATGAGAAGCTCCATAATTAGGGGTATGGGGAACTCCTTGTGATGGACCGTGAGATGATCCAGAAACAAGAATATGACCTCTCGAGACAACAAGAGGTACTTGACTCTGAGATACTACCGTGCGAGCAGTCGCAGTATGAACATGGCTAGTAGCAATATTCCGGCCTGAAGGTCCACGTGAATGAGGGGGAGGAAGGGTTTTCAAAAATGCATTCGAAGGAGTAGGGTTTGAGGATGAAGGGATATGTGAAGGGATGTAAGTGGTGTTCCCTATGGTCACTCGTATCGGTTCTGGTATCTGCATATGACTACTAACACTAGGTCTAGGACGGACATGTGAAGTAGCTTCCACCATCGGGATGGAAGGTGCAATGTGACTAGTGCTCCCAAATCTCTCTGCATGGAAAGGAATAGGAGTGCCCCCAGGAATAGTGTTCATGATGACTCTCGTCACTTGGTAACCAATACCGACAACCTGTGAATGAGGGATCATAACCAGAATGTGAAGGTATTTTTGGTGAAGGATCATATACAGGAGTAGAATCTACATCCTGAACCTCGTGAGGTGGAGAAGACATCTCAGGAATTTCATCCTTGTGATCTCCCATCATGTGTGAATCAATATGAGAAGTAGTCCACCCTGTAAATTTGAGCACATAGATCTGTAGACAAATACACAACTCACAAAGTGGATCTCACAATTTTCTCAGCAACTGAAGAATGAAACAGTGCAAAAATGGCTCGCAGCTGTGAATGCTTTCATTAATAAAAAAGTAATCCTATGATTATTAAAATGAAGTAAAATGGCTTTAATAGCCACATGAAATTCGAATCCACATGAGGAAATTCGAATTGATAGACTCTACTTGACTGTAGGTAACTAAGACCTTGTCTAAATCACTATCGGAGGACTCAACAGTTAACTGACCTTGTCTAAACCATAACCGGAGTTCATCGGAGCTCTAAAACACAACTCAAGTGTTACATTTAGTGTTGACTAAGGTTAACTGACTGTGGTAGGTGAGAAATGCTCCCCACATGAGTGTAGTCAAGTAAACCTAGCACTAACTAAATGTAGAGGACTAGAACTGAATGTAACTGACTCCTAACTTAGCTTGACTAGTCATTAACTGAAGTGAACTGACCTTGGTTGGTTTCAACACTCCCAGTGGCTTCCTAAATTGTATGGATTGGTCTAGGAGGCTCCTAAACTGATGCAATCAAGTGCAAATCAGTGGCAGTGAGCCTCAATTAGTGTTCCCCACACTTTAGTAACTGAAACATGTGCCCCAATTAGGTCAAGTGGACCCAATGGTGTTAATGACTATAAATAGCCTGGATGGACTCCCGATTTAGACATGACTCCCAATTTAGACATATGACCAAATTTGGACAAGGGAGGATTAATAATCCTAACACTTGACCCATTATGTTTGCTATCATATGAAAAGAAAAGAAGATACCCTTGTAGTCATTTATTCACAATCTCAGTTTCTCCATTAAATTGAGGATGGTAATAGGAGCTTTGAGCCAACTAAGTGCCCCCAAAAGGAAGATATTTCCTTCCAAAAATTACCATTGAAAATTGGATCTCTATTACTTACAATATTATTGGGGATTCTATGTAGCTTCTGAACTAATTACATGAATGTTGCAAGTACTATATTTCCTTTAAAAGGATGAGAAATAAAACATAAGTGGGCATACATTGTGAGTTTATTCACTACTACCATGATGATCATCTTTCCTTATGAATTTCGTTGACATGTGATAAAATCCACTAAGACCCCTTTCCAACGATGACTTGGTATGGCTAGTGGTTATAGGAGAGCATGTGTCTTGATTTTATCTCCTTTGTTTTGTTGGTAAACCAAACATTTTCCGAAAAATTTTTGGTCATAATTTTTAAGACCTTCCTAGAAAAAAATCCTTTTTGATCCTATGCTATGTTTTCAAGCACCTTGAATCTCCTCCTATATGAGAAGTGTGAAATTCCAAAAAGACCTTATGTTTGAGTTCAAAATTCTTACATAAATATAGGCAATATTGCACCATAGTGAATCATTCTTCCACACCAATTTATCTAGCGAAATAGGGTCTTATTGTAGTTGTTGAATTATCTTGTATCCCTTCTAATCTTATTTCCATTCTCTCCTTGCTTATTGTTCCTAATATGATTACATAATAGAAATAACACAAAATAATCCCTAAATTCCATCTTATTTTATTGAAAGTGCATCTTCCATGACATTTTGCTTTCCTTTATTGTAGATAATTTCAAAGTCAAAACCTACCATCTTTGTAACCCAATTTTTTTCTCTTTTGAAGATAATCAATGTTCCAAGAAGTATTTAATACTATCACAATTTTTTCTTACCTTCAAGAACATTCCTATTAGACGAGGGCACCATTTATTAATCCCATGCAATATGGCCAACATTTCCTTTTCATTAATGATTTGAGTAATTTTTTTCCTTTAAGTTGGAAACTTTCAAAGGAAAGTGGCCTTCCTTCTTGCATTAAAATTGCACCAATTCCATGCATTGAGACATCACATTACACTATAAAGGTTTTTGTGAATTCAATTATTTCTAATACATTTGCACATAGCCATTTTATGTTTTTCAAAATATTTGGTCTCTTATTGAGTCCAAGAGAATGCTTCCTTTTTTAATAATCTTGTTGGAGTTGCTGCTATTTGACCATAATTCTTAATGAACTTGTGGTAGTAGATTTCCAATATTAATAATCCTTTGATATTATTCAAGGTTTTAGGAATTTTCATTCCATGATAGCATTAATTTTGTTAGGTTCCACTTTATCACCTTCATGAGATACAATATGAACCAAATATTCAACTTCGTGAACCCCAAAGGAACACTTAGAAGGTTTGGCATACAATTGATAATCCTACAATACTTTTAATACAATATCAACATGTTGTACATGTTATTTCCATGATTTTCTTTAGATTAGTATATAACCAAAAAATACTAACACAATTTCTCTGAGGAAGGGTTTAAAAGTAGAATTCATGAAGCTTTGAAATGTATAAGGTTCATTGTAAGGACAAATGGAATCACCAAAAATTCATAACAACCAATTGACATGTTTTAAAGGTTAGTTTCATAATCTCTTCTTTCCTCATTCTAATTTGATGATATCTCGAAGAAACATCAAAATTGGTAAATAAAATTAGTCCCTATAATTCATGTAAAAATTCATAAATGACAAGAATAAGAAACTTGTCTTTAATTCTCATCTTATTGATATCCCTATAGTCTGTACACATATCCCATAAACATTCCTTTTTATGAACCATCACCATGGGTGTAGAGAAAGCACTTTGGCTAGGTGGAATAATGCATGCATCTAACATTTCTTGAACCATATTTTCAATTTCACATTTTTGTGCATATGGGTACTTGTAGGGTATAATTTTAAGAGGTACATTTATAAGTTACAAGTGAATAACATGTCCATGATCTCTAGTAGGTGGAATACCTTTAGAAAGATTTACAAATACCTTGGAATGATTGTCTAGAACTTATTGGAAATCCACTAAAATGGAGGGTATATATGCTTGAACATCTAGTGAGAAAAATTGTGCAATTATTCCATAGTGTCATTTTTAGCAATTTTGTGATGTTGTTAGAGATTATCACTCTATATGGATTCCCTATAATACCTATAAGTTCATTTCTTTTATTTTTAAATAGAACCTTATGAAAAGTTCCTCAAAATTAAGAGAAATTGTTCCCAATATGATTATAGTCACTAAACCCCTATTACAACATCAATACCACCCATTTGGTTTGCAATAATTAGACTATCCGTTAAATAATCCCCCATAGTAACCTTAATACTATGGGATTTCCTTAAACAATTTATGGTACCTCTATTTGCGATCATTACTTGAAATTTTGGTGTTGGATATACAAAGAAATTGAAAAATTTGACTAATTTGCAATGAATTAAGTTATGGGTACTACCCAAATCAATCAACACTATTAACTTTTTCTTTTTGATATATCCTTTATCCCTAGAGTTTGAAGAGTTCTAATGCCAACTAATGCATGGAAATATATGGTTGGAGTAGTACCTTATAGATATAACTCTTTAGATAGTTCCAATTCTAGATCATGTTCTTCTTCATAGTCCATGTATAATAATTTCTTCTCATTGCACTTATGCCCTTTAATACTATACTTGTTGTCACAATTGAAACATAGTCCATTTTATCTTTTTTCATCCAATGGATGAGGCGCTAACCTTGTAGGTTCAATGAGGTTGGGGGAATAAACACTTTCCTCTCTATAGGTGTAATTAGTAGCAACTCTTCTAGTATCCATATTTTTACTTTCAACTCTCCTTTCCAAAATAACATCATTATACAATGATTTAGGTTTAGATAGATTTATTTCATGTTGAATTCTCTCCTCCAGAGTGCCCATAAAAGGATAAAAATTTATCCTTTGGAATGTTCTTCACTCTAAGATTGAATCTCTGAAATTGCTTAGCATGATCTATAATTAGACCTTTTTTCTTGATATTTACCATTTGGATCAAGAAGGGGAATATAAACTCTTCTGTAAATATAGACTAAGAGATAATATAGTCATTTTTTATGGTCACAAAGCCATTTGTACCATACAAATTGATCATGTTCTAAATATAAGGATGAAATAATTAACTTTTGTCAAGTTGGCACTTGGTGTAGATCAAATAATTTCTCCATGTAGAATATGCATGTTATTGGATCATTTCCATGAAAATTTATCATTTCAATCTTGGGAATGAGGTAGTTCCTTGGTCCTAAGTTGAAACGACCATGATTATGTGGGTCTTGGAATAATAAGCCATCATATGTCTAGAATTGAAGACTCTTGTTCTCTAAGTATAATAGTCTTATTCACCTTATCCTCTTCTTGATGACTTGATTTTGGTTAAGTAGGTTGGTTATATCCTTCAAATTGAAATTCAATGTTTGGAATTCAACTTGGATATCCCCTTTTGAATGTTTGGATCCATCTTGCATATCCATTTTGAATGTTTGTAATTCAACTTTATTTACCATATTCAAAATTTCTATTATTTTTTAACATTTTATTTTCAAGTTTATCTACTTTATTGGTAAGCTTGGACAACAAAAATTTCAAACTGTCATGTTCTTCTTGTGTTACAGATGAGCATTCAGGAGGTTTAATGGGTGTAGAATTTCTTGCTACACCTTCTTCCATTTGATACTAATGATATTTACTATATTTATTCTATATTTATTCTTAATGAACCTTTTGAATCACCCAAAACATATATTCCAATCAAAAGTTATGCAAGGTTCAAGTTAACATACCTTTAAAAACCCTACTTTAGAGATTGTCTTGCTGGACGATGTTCCAAATGAGGTATCTCTACAATTTTGACGCCTTTGTGTTTGAAATTTTGTCCAATAGTATATTTATATGTCTTATCCATAATTCCATAGGTATCACCCAATGATGATGTCTCAAAAGAGATTTATGGTGATTTTCCCAGAACTTGTTGTTTTTGTTTCTTTTAGGAGGGAGAAAGTGCATGGATTTCCACATGCCCAATTTTCTATCTATTATTCTAAAATTGTTACCAAAAACACGATGGTCTATATTCCTTCTAATTCAATAGGTTTCACTCAATTTGGATCTCTCAAACTTCATATATAATAGTTTTACCTAGAACACCTATTTGAGACTAGTAAAACACCATAACTTCCATAGGGTATAAATATGAATATGTAATGAATTAGGACCTAAAATTTGTACAAAATACATTTAGATACGTATCTAAGACCCATCAAAGTTTCACTATCTAAAATGTCCCGCAAAAAACGTTATAATGAACATTCTAAGATGCTTGTTTTGGAAGCATCCAATCTATGATATCAAATGTTAAGCACAAAATTACTCAAAAGAGCATAAAATGAGAGAGAGAGAGAATAATAAAAAATCTTAAGAATGAAGAATTGAAATGAATAATACACATGTTAAAGGAGGATACCTTCTTATGCAATGTACCAGATACACAAGACAAGATGAAATGCATCTAAAGCTAGGTATCCTTGGTATACATATAGAAGACAAATGGTACATTACAATTATTTTCAACCATACAATTATAATTAAGGTCCTATTAAACCAATAAAGACACTAATAATATAAAAATAGAAATGTAATTTCACAACATAACTAAGGCTTAACAAAATGAAAAGTTACCCCATCCAATTCACTAGGATTCCATACTAAGGGTACATTACAATTATTTTCAACCATACAATTACAATTAAGGTCCTAGTCATCCAATACAGACACTAATAATATAACCATAGAAATGTAATTTCACAATATAACTAGGGATTAACAAATAAAAAGTTACCCCATCCAATTCACTAGGATTCCCTACTATGAGCACCTACAAAGAACTTATTTGTTTGATAGAATTCATGAAAGGAAGAATGTAACATAAACATGATGAATAATTTTAGATAGAATAAATAATAAAGAAAAAATGATCAAATTTTGAAGTGGAATTCAAGAAGTCAATCATGAAATGCAAAATTTGTTTCATTCTGATAGTGATAGACAACTAAACAATCTTCCATGGTTATTTATAGAGTAGGAAAGTAATGTTGTAAAAGAGTTCATTCAAAAAATTAAATCTCTCACTAGATTTTGTTCAAACTTAAATAATATCTTAATGAAGAAAGGTGAATTTGGAGGGGTAAAAACTCATGAGTGACATTTGTCTATAAGGTAATTATTTTTCTATGTTTATGTATTGGTATACAATTTTTTTACATTAGAAAAAAATAATTATTCTTTTTTCTTACAATATGTTCAATCTCTATCTCTCCCAGATAGCTCTAACAATAACACACAAAAGGTTATCTATGACCTTGGAAAATACACGAAGGAAATAATGATATGTATATGCAAAATGTTATATAGAAAAAATTGTTAACATGTGTTTTTCTTGCAAAGCGATTTTTTTTGTTGAAACCTAAGATTTACATGCATCATGTCTAGGGGTTGTCATCCAAAGAAATACATAAAGAATATATAAAGTATTGTAAAAGAGAAATTCCTTGACTAATGTGTGAAATTTAAAAGTATCTACCTCCATATTTTTTTAATGCACAAGAACAATACCTCATACACAAAGTTGAAAAGATTGAAATGTGTGAACCTATACACACAAGGTCAATGTGGATGGTGAGAGGAACTTGAAGTTATTGAAGGATTTGGTTAGACAAAGAGAATGTCCTAAGGGTTCTATGGTAGAGGGATATATGGTACGTCAATATTTGGTGTATATTAGTGAGTATGTCCCTAAATTAGCAACAAAGTTCAATGTGCGTTGCATTTGGGATCCATTAACAAATTTGAAGGGGAGGTACTATTAGGGAAAGGTATAACAAGAAAAGTGAAAGATAATTAGATGGTAGAGATGTATAATAATGGTGATTATTACCTTTTATCAATATCAATACTTATTTAATTTTCATTGATCCATCATTTATTAATCCTTAACATGGGACCAATTTTTTTTATGAATTGTCTATCTTCATACAGTTGGTTAAGAGTGGTATTTAGTACATTTATACATTGCAAATAATCTTGACTAGATGAGATTATGGATAGAATGATGTGAATATTTTATGGTAGGTTATGATGGGATTGTGTGGATACATTGGTTAAAAGAGATAAGTGTTATGGAGATTCCAATATTACATAGAGGGAAATTGATTTAGCACAAGGTTTAAAATATTAATAGGAAAGCATATTCACTGTTGATTCACCACAATTTTTCAATCATTTTCTGATATGCTTAAGTATGTGGTTAGTTTTTTTGTTAAAATATCAACTTATAAGGTCTAAATATGTTTATTAACTGACAATGATTTTTTAACATGTTGGTCATATTACAATTAAAACACATGAACAGTATTTGTTGCAATGACCATAAATTTTGCATCAAAAGGTTGGATAATATGAAGAAAATATATGATTGTGGGATAACTATAGTTTTGTAGGTTACTAATGTTTACTATAGAAGTTATACGCATCCATAAGTACTTGAAAATATATACTATGGGAATTTGGATAGTATATTTGAGTGTGGCTTTAAATCCTTTAAATTACTTCGCTTTAAGGTCAACTGGTGCTTTTTATAGATGCCGAAACAAGATCCTGAAAGAAATGTTATTGAGAATTATAATGAATTTACCATGGTTAATGTAAGGAGTATAGAGCTCGCCACAGATCCCTATGTTCTTCCAAGTAAAAGAAGGGAAGGTTGGTCATATTCAAAGGTTATAGGTAAAGCAGGTTGGTCGTATTCAAAGGTTATAGGTAAATTAGGTTGGTCATATGTTGTTATTTTTGATCCAATACAAAGGCCTATAAATTATATTGTTCCAAAAGAAGATGATATTGAACAAGAACTAGATGTGTTAGATGAATATGCTGAAGAAGTTGATGTGTCAAATGAATAAATCAGAGAAGATGGCTAGATGTGGACGACAATGTTCTCAATGATAATATCAATGATGATACCAACAATGACATTGATAATGATGCAACTATATCCAATTCTTTCAACATTGAGTCCAAACTTGTTGATATCGAGTTGGAGTTGGATAAATACATAGGTCAATGATAATGAATGGCTGAAATGAAGGAGGTATGTGATTATATTTTTTCTATTCTTTATTCTCTTTATAGTATTTACTTATATTGTTTATGTGTTGTTAAGTTTTATGCCATTTTCTATGTCATATGATATATTATTTTAATTTCATTTATCATCCACTAGATATACTATTGGGTACAAAGAATTAAGAGTGATGTGAAGGGTTAGGGAGGGGGGAACATATGAGTTTCCACCTTTATGTGGCTGGCCCTATTAAGTAGAGAATAAATTATGTTAAAAGCCAATATAATTTCCTATTTATTAATTGGGTCAAATATGGTCAATGATGGCTAGTAGAGGTCAACCAGATAGTATTAAGTTCAATTAGGTAGTATTAAGTTAAATTAGAGTATAGTTAGGGTAATTAGGTCAACTAGGGTAGTTTGGGTGAATTATCAATAAATTGGTTTTATTGGGGACAAATGGGGGTACTTTGGATCAATTTATATGGGAAATTGGATCAGTTAGGGTACAATTGGGTCAACCATGGTAAAATGATGGGCTATTTATCACGGTCATTGTAAAACTATGATGTAGATAATTTGTGTTGATTATAGGTATATAGGTCAATAAGTTAATCAAGGTCAACTGGTCAATTAAGGATAATGTAGGTTAATGAGGAGTAATTTACGCAAGATAATGATTTAGTTATGGTTATTTGAGGAAATTGGGATATTTTATGCCCATTGGGGTCATATGGGTAGCACTAAGATAAATAAGAGGCTAATCATGGTCGGTTACAGGGAATGGGGTGATTTAGGGGTAACCTAGATTTATTAGGACCAATTAGGGTTATTTCAGGTTGATTATGAGTAATAAGGTCAACTAGATACAATTTGGTTAACTAGTGGTAATTGGGTCAATCATGACCATCAACGATGGGTTAACCGAGGTCAACTGTGGTTGATTAAGGATAATATATGTAAATGAGAGTTAATTTAGGTTAACTTATGGTTTAGTTCTGGTTAATTGATAATTTGGATATTTTTATTCCCATTAAGGTTAATTGGGTAGCATTTAGTTCAATTAGAGGTCAATTGCAATCAAATATAGGGAATTAGGGTGAATTCAGGGTAACTTGGGTTTGTTGGGGTGAATTCGAGGTAACTTGGGTTTGTTGGGGTGAATTAATGGTAATTTGGGTTGATTATGGGTATTTGGGTCAACTAGGTACAATTGGGTCAACTAGGGGTAAATGGGTCAACTGTGGTCATGTACATACTATCATCACGATAATTGTCAAATGGTGATGCAAATGTTCTAAGTTAACTATGGGTATTTGGGTCAATGGGATAATCAAGGACAACTATGGTTGATTAAGTATAGTGTAGGCCAATGAGGAAAAATTTAGGTAACTTATTGTTTAGCTATGGTCTATCAGGGAAATTGGGATATTTTGCATACATTGGGGTCAATTTGGTAGTATTAAGTTAAATTAGAGGCTAATTGGGGTGGATTATTTGTAATTGGATACATTAGGACTAAATTAGGGTTATTAGGCCCGATCAAGGGTAATTTTGGTAAAATTTGACCCTTCAAATGACTATTTAATCCTAAAAATAGGTTTCAAGAGTTTTAGGATCCCAAGTCATAAGAATAAGGAATTCCCATAATATGGGTCCAATAAGGATATGGCTTTGATTTTCCCACCAAAGAGTAAGATAACAAATGCTGAGACATATAGTGATATATTTCAAATGAAACCTCTCCATTTTGGGAGTACTTTGGTCCCCAAAATATTCTATTGTAGGAGATGAGGAAACTTTTCTTTAAATTTCTGCTTGGAGTACCAGTTACCTTCCCTATAGGTTGTCTTTTAACCCAACCTACTATACTTCTACCTTGAATGAGTTCCCAATTATGTGTTGGTCATGCCCAACCTTGTATTTATTCGATGATTAATTTTGTGCACTTTATACCTACAAATAGATGTAATTGATCTTGTCTATCGATATTTAAACTTCCAATTCTTCTCCCCATGTCATATCCTTTCTCTTTTGAATGTTTTATACATACATCTAAGTGTGAAAGTGGAAAATATACAAGAAAAGGTTTTAAAAGGGGAGTTTCTAGTAGAAATATGGACTGCTCCATTATAAGAGTGTTGGCCGTAGATCAAATTCTCATCCTATGTTCTTGGATGAATTTAACTATAACCATTAAAGTTTAACTAATGTCGTATTCACCAATTTGTTGAAGATGGATTGTCATTGATGTCAAAGGATAAAATAACTGATGTTTGAACATGGATTGTCATTTATTGATGTCAAAGGATAAAAGAACAGATGTCAGAAGTCAATGAATCAAATGTCAAGGGTATTGATAGATGAAGATTATAAGAAGCTGAAGGCTTCCGCACATACAACCATCTTGAAGGAGTATATATGGGAGAATGTGGAAGTCACATGAAAGAAAAGATCCAATGATGACATTGGTTGCAAATGCACATATAATAATACTTTAAGAAGAATATTAAAAATGCATTATATGCACAAATACCATTTGTGTGACTTATGAATAAAGAAAAAAAAACTTGTGTATGAAAGTCCCTCAAAGAAAATGGTATGTTGTACAAAGACTTATAAAGGCGAACATAAGTTATGATCCTATGTGCAAAAGTCCCACAAGGATGTTGGCATAAGTGCGACATACACCTCACAAAGATGAATTGCGATAAGTGGCACACCGATTCAAACCCAAAATTGTTAAAAAAGCAATCCAATGGGGTGTTTTTGGACACATCTCTTGAGTCAAGAAGATTATAAATAAACAAGAAATGGATACGGTGAAGTAAGCTTTTGAAGAATGTATAAAATAATTGTTTGGAAAATATTTGGGATCTTTTTGGTGTATCAATTTCTCGTCAATCATATAGAATATCTTTATCCAGTGGAGCCGAAGTGCACAAACAAGTAAGTGATGAACAATGAATAAGTGCGCTAGAAGAAAAAGGATACCCATATTCTGGATGTGTGAAGTTCTTCCTTAGTAAAAGACGCAGACCACAAAACAACAAGTGTGATTGAGTTGGAAACTCTATTCAGATGTAGAACACAGATCAATTAAGAAGACATAGATTGCAATAAATATCACACATCGTATTTTGGGCAATTGTCTGTTTAGACATAGATACTTAGATGCAGATAAAAGAAGGTACAATAGTTGTGGATTGTGAAGACAATGTATTTATCTATTTTGAATTATTTCAATACAATCATATTTCATATGAGGGATTTTGGACATGGAAAGGACCAAGGGGTTTCATCCTCCTTCCAGTTGGTGCTGGAGAATACAATCAAGGTGTGGGTGCATCGTTTATGTTTGTGCAGATAAAACTCAAGGGGTCGTAGCCTCCTTTTAGTTGATGTTGGAAAAAAAAAGAAGTTTGTAATTTCACAACCAGAGAGCGCAATTATCCACATCTTAGAGGTTGAAGTCGCAAGTTGTATTTTGTGTTTTTAGAATGATATCTATTCAAGTTGGTGCCTGAATATCGTGAGTCGATGCTCATGCAGATCAAAGTTGTAGGTTGGTGCTAGCAGCCTGTATATTGTACTGGGGCATCATGTCAAATCTTGAAATGAGTGGGTGCTCTTTTTTGGAAATTGAAATATCTCACTGATGTAATTATACACATAGATTTATAGATATATAACTATTTTTAGACATCTATGTGCTATTGTAGTTGTTGTTGTTTTTGCTGAAATTTTTATTTGGTGAAAATTTGTCATAGTTAAATAATATACATATATGCTCTATTAATGATTCACCCCCCTCTCATTAATAAGGTAAATCCAACAATTGGTATTAGAGTGAGTGTCTTCAGTAATAGACTAACATTTGGAAGACATATCCAAGATAGATATGGGTAAGCAAGAACGTCTGTACACTAATAGGGCTCCAAGATTGGATGGTTATAACTATGCATTTTGGAAAATTTGAATGGAAGTTTATTTGCAGTAACTTGGCATGTATGTTTGGGAATCAATAGAAGA
The DNA here is from genome assembly GCA_001517045.1 of Pseudotsuga menziesii. Classification (NCBI taxonomy): domain Eukaryota; kingdom Viridiplantae; phylum Streptophyta; class Pinopsida; order Pinales; family Pinaceae; genus Pseudotsuga; species Pseudotsuga menziesii. Next base: position 510,180 of record LPNX011002442.1, on the reverse strand, counting down.
CGAATATGATTTTTCAAAGTTTTCATATTAGTTAGAAGAAAATGATGAGTGCTCAACTTCAAGAAAAATGATAATTGACCCTGAAAATAGAAAACAATATGAATGGAATGCATGAGAAAAAAACACCATATTATGTGGGATAGATGATGTCGAGTTCACCAAAGTGATTCAATGCACCACCACGAAAGAAGTCTAGGATAATTTAAGGAGTATCTATGAAGGTGATGACAAAGTCAAGAATTCCAAATTGTAAACACTCTCGGCATAATTTAAAAGTTTCAAAATAAAGGAGGAAGCAGATGATGCTACATAATTCCTAAGAGTATATGAGATAGTAAACTCTATAAGAAGACTTGGATCCATGACCAAAGAAAATTTAGTTGTACAAAATATCATGATAACTCTTCCTGCATGGTTCAATTCGAAAGTGTCAGTTTTAGAAGACATAAGTGATTTGGATGACCTGACCAAGGATGAACTATATGGAATTCTCACAGCATATGAAATGAGAAAAAAACCTGAGAATATATCTAGGAAGGAAGATGCATTTAAAACATCAAAGTAACCGAAGTCCAACAAAAGTGAATGGAAGACTATAGTCGACACATTAGATGAATAAGAGGCTAATTTGTGAGAAAATTGAAAAGAGGTAAAGGTAAGTACAAAGGAAAGTTACCTTTTAAGTGTTTCAAATGTGGTAGTATTGGAAATTTTGATTCAAAATGCACATATGAACAAAATCAAGACAATGAAAGAGAGGAAGATTCAGACTATCAAAAATGAATAAGAAAGCATCGTTAGAACAAAATTGTGGACAAGAAGAAATTCCAGAAGCAGAGGAAAAAATTATACACCAAGGAGGACAATGTTTAAGAGGAAGGATACAATAACAACAATCCAAGAGATGCATTTTTCATGACCTTGATTTAGGATGAAAACTCAACAAGAGGAAAATCATCAACTAAAGGAGCTTCGGCTAGCATATGAAAAACTACAAAGGAATGGACGTACAACAGAGTTTACTTTTCGTCTCCAAAGACCTAAGAAAAGAAAAAGTCAAGTAGCTCAAAATACTGATTCACGTTGGAGAAAAATTTAGATGAAGTCACACAACCATTGTCGAAGTACAAAGTCAATGAAACATTCATTTGCATTGAGGGAAGCTCAAAATATGAAGATGAGTACATTATTGATGTTGACTAGGAAGGTGAACGGATCAACACTCTAGATGATTTGAATAAATTAAGAAAATAGAACAAACAGAAAAATAAAAAGAACATGGAAAACATATTAGGGATATGCATAAAGCATTGAAGAAATAGGTGGAAGTCAAAGAAAATGAATTTCTTTCTGCAAAATAAAGAATCAAGGAGCTAGAAGAAAAGGAGCATGCACTTGAGAAGTCCTGGAGGGAGTCCGATAAAGTGAAGGAGATATTGCAGAAACAAATTGTGCTAAAAGGATAAGAAGTTTCATACTTGAAATATAAAGTTGTTTGCACAATTCAAGGGAAAGTTAGAATATGCATTGACGCAAACACTCAAAACAAGTTCAACAACAACTCAACTATCCTGGATGAAATCCTGAGTTCCCAACGATCTCTAGAAGATAAGAATGGTATTGGATTTGCAAATGATAGTTATGGCATGTGTGATAAATAAGAACTTGGTTCAAACCAATAGGCCACATTTTGTAGAGAATTTGAATCACCCGCAAGTAATCTGAATCCAAGGTACACAAACACTTTCAGATATAAAAATACCATAAGATGTAATTTTGTTGGACATATAGAAAAATATTGTCACACCATAAAATGATACATGTGTGAACAATATGGGCACACGACCTCACAATGTTTCATGAAATTCTAGCAATGAAGGAAACCTGTTTGGTACAAGTTCATTGAAAATTATTCACCCCAGGAGACAAGGTCAAGTATGCACCAGAAGGATTGGGAAAGACATGTGTCTCAGGAGCACGTCAAAAGTACACACACCATGACTCATCCTATCAAAAGGATATGGGTAAGAATTATCTCATAGGAATTTTCAAAAAAAGGAAATAACAATTGCGCAATACCCGAAACAAGCAATTGCTTCTTACATTGCTAACCTAGAAGGGTTATGCAAGATCCTTCAGTCCAAAACAGGTACATCAAAAAATCAAGGATTAAGGAAGTAAGTATGAGTGTACATAAAAAACTCAAGGATTAAGGAAGTAAGGACTAAGGAATTAGAATAAGTGAGTACAAATATAGGGGGAGTCAGCAAAGCAGAAGGTCCCTTTTCCATTGATGTCAAAGGGCGAGAGAAAAAGAAAGATAAATCCAATTGAAAGGGGGAGAAATGGAAAAACATAAAAATCGAAAGATAGACACATGAAAAAGAAACAAGAGCATGATTATAAAAAGGCCTTTGATGCACATGAGTAAATCTCACTTTTAGCGGGATTTTATGACATATGCTATCATGTAAGGTAGTGTTGACATCAATGACAAAGGGGGAGATTATTCTACATGGAATTTCATTGATGTCAAAGGATAAAATAATTGATGATTGAAAATGGATTGCCATTGTTTGACGTGAAAGTATAAAATACCAGATGTCAAAAGTCAAAGAATCAAATATGAAGGGAATTGTTAAGAGAACATCGGAAGAAGCTAAATACTTCCTCACATATAACCAACTTGAAGGAATACATATGGGAGAATGTGGAAGTCACATGAAAACAAATATCCCACCATGACATTGGTCGCAAATGAGCATATAATAATACTTTAAGAAGAATATTGAAAAGGGATTATATGCACAAATACCATTTGTGTGACTTATGAATAAAGAAATACAAACTTATGTATGAAAGTACTGCAAAGAAGATGGTATGTTGTGCAAATATCCATGGGTCATAGCTTGAAGTCACAAGTCATAGTTTGCGTAGTCATACTGATATATATTCACGCTGGTTCCTGAAGATCATGAGTCCATGCTCACATAGATTGAAGTTGTTGTAGGTTGATGCCAAAAACTCGTGGATTGTACTTGGGGATTAGGTCAACCCCTGAAATGGGTGGGTGATCATATTTGGAAATTGCAATCTCCCACTAATGTAATTATACACATATATTTATAGATATACAACTATTCTCAAACATCTGTGCACTGTTGTGCTTGTTATTGTTTATGTTGAAATTTTTATTTGGTGAAAATATGTCATAGCTAAATAATATACATAAATGCGCTATTACTGATTCACCCCCCCACCTCTCAGTAATGAGATAAATCCAACACAATTCCATCTACCCATGGATTTGTGGATGGAAATCTATATATCTCTCTGTCTCGATGTCTACCTTCTTTGAGAGTGTAGTCCAAAAGGCACTAATAAGCTTGGTATTAATGTATGAGTTGATGCCCCTTTGTATTCCAAAGTGCACATAAAACCTCTTATAGTATGCAAGTGTTGAATATTTTCCCTTTATGGTCTTTATACAAGAATGATTTAGCACATATTACTATATTTTTCCACTACCAGAAATGGATAGTCATGTGCCTACATGGCTCTAGGATAACTACCCAAAAGCATTGATTCCTAATGTAAAGCTTATTGGTGCAACAAAGTATGCATATTCTAATTAAATCAAGCTACATACTCTTGGAATTTAAGACGATGCCCATTCCTCATTAACTTGGCTTGTCTCCCAACGCAAAATTCCCTCCCACTTTGTTATAGGTGGATTACCCTCTAGTTTAAATGTCTTCATATAAATTTCCTACCAAGTTTGGTCACGACCCTCTAAATTAAATCAAGTAGAAAATATATTCTTCTCTACACCTATTTTATGCATAGTAAAGGAGACATATACATATTCCTTCATAGACTTATACATTGATTCGACTTCATAGAGTCAAATCTTATATTGATAGGGTTTGGTGTCTACTTTTTCTTGGACTTTGAATAGAGGCTAGGAGTATGTGACACTTGAAATTTCTCTCCATTTATCTATATCATTCTTTAGATCCTTCATGGGATCTTCCTTATCTTTATGTTTCATATTATATACAAATTAAGAATTAAATTTGTTGGCCTCCTTAAAATTTCCAAACTTTATCTCTATGGTTGACATGAATATATCCATACTGTAGAGATGTCAAAGACTTGTTATTATAGTCTAGTTTCAAATATATACCTTGTACTATACTTTTGGATTCTATTATACTCATCCATATTAGATAGGGTTTGATACCACTTTAATTTCATTGAATTCTATACCTTACAATATTCCACAAAACCCCAAAGAAAATTGTTTTGATACTAGTGTGATTTATAAGTTGTCATGGACATTCCATTAGACATTTCATCGCAATAGAGATTAAATATAATTGTAAATATTGATACGAGAATACAAGAGAAAAGATACAATGGTATAATGATACCATAAAAACAATAAAAACAATAAAAACAAGATGTACCTTGCCAAACCTAATGTGGGAATGTATCGAAAACATGAGGATAATGCCTTCCTTGTTATTTTTTCCCGATATATAGAATGAAATATAAAAATAAATATGGAATCAATATCACATCACTATTTAGTTACAATATATAATCCTTATTGTAAATGGTTATTATAGAGATTTTTTCTTCCTCTATTTTACCCAAATATCCTGCTATTTTTCTTTGTGAAACTATGGAATTATAAATTATTACAATATGAAAAGACCCCTTCCTTGCTACTTAATTTTTAGCATGAATTGATACTCTTTATCCCTTGTGAACCCAAGATACAACCCACATAGAGATGATATCATATGCCATGATGATAAAGAAAGGAACCCACCTACAAATTTGGATTCTTCGGGGAAATATAATAGGTAGTATGGGCCCACCAGTGCCAACTAAATCGATGATTTGTTTCCTTTTTAAACTTTTATTGTCTTTTGTTTTCAATTTTTTGCATAGTTACCAAACACATTTTTTTTCAATTGTGCATAGTTAAAAAACCTCGGGTAGAAACACACCTAGGTAGAACTAGGGTAATCCCAGGGTAATAACCTTTTCATGCTTAATAGAAATAGGGGAATATCAGGGTGATTCCATTTTATAGATACCCAATATTTTAGTCCCATTTCACTTGAAAATTGACCAATGAATATACTACAAGCATCATCTATCCCATATCTTAAAGTTCATGCATTTTTATATTTTTTTCTTACACAAGTTTTATAGGGGTCATCGTTTTTCTTATAAAATTCCTTTGACACTTGTTTCCTTGAGCTACATTCTCCACCGGGGTTTTTACTGGAAAATTTGGTACTTAAATAAGTGAAGATTGAACATGTTTAGAAGGATCTATACTTCCATTCACTGATGGGTTTCCAAAAATTTGAGAATAGCCAAGCGCATGTCCAATGAATCCTTCGACTTTAACCCTATCGATTTCCTTCTCATAATCTCCATGAAAAAGGATTTCTAACCATGCAAGTATATTAATGGGGATTTTCTCTAGATACAAGATAAGGCCATTTCCAAAACTAAAGTTTAGCTCGAGAATGGGTGATTGGCATGCTCTTCCTTCCAAGAAATGAGTGTATCTATTAACCTTTTGTCCTTTCATATTTAGAGTAAATGTACTCTCTTATCCCCCACTTGAAGGTAAGTATGTATCCTGACATGAGTCATGAATGAGATTGATAGTTTTGGTGTTTTCCCTTCTGTCGATGGGTTTACCATCTTTGGTATCAAGATATATGGTTGGTTGTGCTCCTAAAAAGTGACCAAGGGGATATGAACATAGCCTTTGAATCTAGGTAGCCTTGACTTGCCACTCCTTACGATATAGACCCATATCTTAACTCCCTTATGTGGATCCTCCATACAGTCCACTAGTTCTTCAATCTACTACAAAATGGTAAAATTCCTTTATCGAATAGACACTATATATCATGAAATATATTTGAATTTGGGTTGATCATTCAATAATGCATCATAAACCTATGAAAGGAACTATTTAAGAGCTATTGGAATTCCAAACATAACAAGGGTTTTAGACCCATGTATAAAACCTAAAATGTATACTATCCTATAGAAACATCAATATATACAGTATAAATACTCGATAACATATGAATATAACTGTCCCACTACTTGTTCAATTAGTGAAAGATACATGTATCATGAAGGAAGGATTGAATAAAGGCCTGAATTCCATAATTAGTTTTGGGTTGAAAAGATATAAATATATATATAAACTCATGGAATTTTAAAAAGGATAAATATTCCATGAATATATATTTCTTAAGATACAAGGGAACTAGAAGTAACTGGTATAAAACAATCTCTCAACTAGAAGGTTCAAAATGAATGCATATTTATTTTCTTATAATACAATATTTTTCATTATTCCTTATAGAATGATAATAGACCTATCTCTTTGAATAGTTTAAAGTATTGAATGTTCCAAAAGACCCACCATGTGAAGAGCTTGAGTATATCTCTTTAAAGAGTGTAAGTATGTTGAATCATTTCACTTTGCTGCACTAAAATCCAATACAATATCTAACTGTTATTTAATGGTAGGATTACAAACTAGACCACAAGTTTCCAAGTGAAAAGAAGAGGAAGTCCATATGATTGGGCTATATATTTCCAATAAAATAACTTCCCTAGTTAGGCATCGATTCTACCATCCATGGGGAGACTTTATATGGATAAATGTTGAATTTGTTTACTCCATCATCTGAGTACTCTTTAGTTTTATACCAAAAAAATATAATTCATTTTTTTCATGTTAATCCACTAGTACTCTTTAATGTGGAATGAAAAAGAGATATTCCATTTATTCTATGCTCATATGAGGTTTGTAAAGTCATATTATGGAGTTAGCATCTCATGTGCACATTGCAAATATGAATAGTATAGTGCTTGTGAAATGAAGTGCAATATTAAAAATTTTGACATGGTTTAACAATTAAAAACTTCTAGAAGCAAGGTTAATAGGCTAAGATGAAGGACAATAAAATTAATATGATTGGTACATTAAGTTATCATGCTTAAGAGTAATTTAAACATGTAATATGCACAAGTAATTTATCATGCATGTATCAAACTCAAGTCATTTTTTTTAAATTCCCATATATTTTTGTTTATTTTGTTTATGAAATTTTCTACCATATTGAATTTTCATGCTTTTCGAAGAAGATCTATCATTCAAGCACAATTATACATCATTGATATAATGTAATAATCTTGACTCATTGTATCAAAACTTTCCTATTTTCATGTTTTGCAAATTTTGTTCTTATTTTCCTATTTAATGTAGTGCATGTACAACATAATAGATATTGTTGAAAAGACCCTTTGTGTCTTTTAATTGTCATCACTAGTTCTGTTAATGAACTTTAACTAAAAAGTAGTTGGATCCCAAGCCTCTCCATATATTGTATAAATACACTAGTCAAGATGATACAAAGGGATTGAACATTTTGTCCCAAATATGTTCATCTTGATGGATCATTGTGTGTATTTGTTAGTCTCTGCTGGAACGTTGTATTGAGGTTTCCAACATTGGAGCCATTGCCTCTTTAATGCGGTTTGGGTTACAACAAACATACATGGAAGGTGGCTCAAACTTGCAAGAAAAAGTGAGGAGAAAGAATCGTTGGGTGATAACAACAACACATGGAAGGTGGGTTAAACTTGCAAGAAACATTTTTGAGAAAGAATCCTTACAAGAAGCAAGAAAACCTCAGAAATGAAAATGTTGCTCGATCGTTGATGCGTTGTTGCAAATTTTAATGGTGCGAGGATGCCAGCATGAGTATCCTACACATGGAAGAAAAAGAGAGTATGTTGAAATGACAAAGAGCCATTAGTACTTAGAATAAGTCTATTGAGAATACTTTTTATATTTTCAAAAAAAAAATTCCTGCTATTGAGAATACATCAACAGGACTGATGTAAACTAGTGAGAATACTTTGAAATGACAAGGAGCTATTAGTACTTATAATAAGTCTATTGACTAGCACAGTATCCAATATGTGACATCACCACCTATCTACCACTACATTCGCATAATGTTGTCCTCTACTATGTACACCGACAAAAAAAATTGATTATTATTGAAAGAATGGAGTATGAGTGATGATAAGAAAGTTAAAAACAATTCACATGTCCTACTCAAACTGAATATAGACAAATATGAAGTATATAATCGACCAGATCACACTATTAATGAAGTATTTTTCTCTTCATATTTTATCGTTGTAGTTCTTGTATCAAATATATTAATCTGTTAGAGAGCCATCACCATCATGGAGAGAATTCTTTTCAGCAGCGTGAAGGAAAATTTGTGCTTAGCAAAGGTAAGAATTATTTTTAATTGATGTAGATTAAATCTAGACGATGTACATAAAGACTGTGGCTTTGCGGATCTGACCACCATGAGCACCAACTACAACAATGAAAGTTTACCAATAATTATCCACTTGTAGTTTGTATGTCACTGACTGATGCAGTAACTTTCCAATTTTGGATCCATTTATCATGAAGAGTTTAGGTTTGTTTCTCATGTCTCTATGTATGTTTGAATCATCTTAGGTTAGATTGCACTACTGATAATCCTATTGAATATCATATATTTAATATCTATATTCTTTGAGTGAGGGAATTTTAGGAGGAAAAGGAGAAAGTGAAAGGTCCAATATATATAATAGTGCAAGATCAACTAGAGGTGAAAAGGTCAGTATAAAATTGTATAAATGCATGGAATTTTTTCTTTCTAGAGTGTTATAACAGATTTTTCCACATCATTACAAATATTTTCACTTTGGACTTTTCTATGATATTCATCCCCTTTGCAAACTTCCTTGTTCTTATGTGGTTTAATTCTAGTTTACCTTATTAGTAAAAACCCTACAAAAAACCATGTTTTATGTACATTCGTGTAATTGTGGTGAATAACATGAGTATACATTCCCTTCCAATGTTCATCCCATGTATTCCTTATTTTGAAGTTAAAAAACAATTAAATATTGGGAAAAGTGAAATCAATTTCACAAGTTCTAACCTTTTTTTTCTTGTAGATAACTACCATAACCTTCCTAACTACCTCCCCATAAGTATACAACATGCTAAGGAAATGATGTGAAGGAATAAGAGAGATCATTATATAATCCTTATTCTAAAATTATTCCTATTGAATCAACTACCCTAGTCCTAGGTTTACAAACCATTTCCCCCATATATGGAAATATGCACTTCTAGTTGTCTCCACTTCTTATCTAGTTAAGAAACTACAATCGTTTGTTTCTTCTGGATTGTTTCCCATGGAGCACATAGGAGTTGTGCATGTGTGTGGCCTAGGTAAGGGATCTTAGATTCTGATTTAGAACACTGCCACAACCAAGAGCATGTGATATCATTAATGTATCTTGTTTTTTTATTATATAAATAACTTTCTTTCCTATCCTATAATGTGTTGAATTCTTGTTTTTTAAAATCTTGATAATTTAATACATTCATTTGCATTTTTTAATTAATATTTTCAAATAATCTTGTTTATGTCATGTTTTTCTTGTTGATTACATGTTGATGTATTTGTAACTTTGGAATGTATTCACTTGTATATCTTATATTGTACCCCTATGTTCCTATCAGGAAAATCAATTGTATTTCATTGTAACCCGATGTTTCTATCGGGAGAGTCATTAATATAATAAAGTCATGTAAAGTCAATGAGGTTAACTCTCCGTTGTAAGTCAAGGCAATAGTCCCCACAATTGAGTTGAGGTTAACCCTCCTTGTTGATCAGGGGGGAAAAGTCCCCATAGTTGATGGGCACTAGGGTTATTAGACTCTCCTAGGGATGTCGACCCTAGTAAGTAATTGCCAAGTCAGAAACTAGTATAAATAGAGAGTGAGACTCTCTATTTGACACACACACTTACTCAACTGGGGCGCATGAGTGAGAGAGGAAGTGCTGGGACAAGTGAGAGAGATCAGCTGTCGGAGATCATCTTTATGTCTTTGGGTTTTACTGCTGCCATTGGTGCTCTGAGGAAGTTGTGGGGTTTTCTCCTTTATGGTTTCCCTGAGGAAAAATTCTTTGTGTCTTTTATCTCTTGTGATTATTGTTATGCATGTTATTCTCTGAGATAAGATCCTAGATCATATTGCTTAAATGATAAAAATTTAACATGGTATCAGAGCTAACCTGAGAAGAAGACACTGTGCAGCTGCAGAAGCTAGGGATTCTTACTTTTTGGGTCCCTCTCCACAATCCATCAGCAAAAGGAGGCTAGGATAACTCTCCATTGAAGGGCGCATCTTTCTGTCGAAGCAGAATTTGATTCCGGGCATTTTCAATTTTTGCTGCAGGAAATTAGGTCTTTTTAGAGAAGAGAAATTTTTGAGTGAGCCTAGCATAGGATTTCTCTCCTCATCAAAATCGAATTTTAGAGACCAAGTTTGAATGTTTTGGTTGATTAAAACTCTGGGAAAGTCAAACCCTAGTTTGACCTCGGGCTTGAAAAACCCTAAAATACTAAAACATGTAGTTTTTGTACATTCACTACAACTCGGGATTGAAGAAGTATCAGGGGCCCAAATTTTTTTATGCCGAAGATAAAATCCTAATGTACCATGTGTAAAAATTTTAGCCTCAGATTCACTATATTCTGGGGGATATGATTCCTCCAAATTAGGGTTCTAGCCTCTTCCAGGATTCATCCCTAAACATGACACCTAGGGAGAATTTCTATATCTTGCGCTACGAAGGTGCAAATGAAATTTTGCAAGATGTTCCAGATAGGGCATGAACTTTAATTTTTGTTTTAAAAGTTTCATACCACTAAGGTGAAACAGTGACACGTGGCAGTCTGTACAAGTTTTCTATGCTTAACTGTCTTGGAATAAGTCACCTTGGGAAAACTCTCATAAGTCCCAACTGGTGAAAATTTTTTTGGTCAAACCTATGGTGTTGGAAATATGATAGATTAGGTTACCTCAATACAGAATTTCAGACACAAAGAAGAAGTAATTTCAGAGATACCACAGAAACAATAGAAGGCGTTTCTATAGAGGAAATTGGAAAACTAGGGCTTCCTGTTCCAGGAGCTTTAATCCACTGTTTTCAGAAAAGGAGTACATTGGATAGCTCACCTTGAAGAGGCCCATATTTCTATCTAATCAGATCTGAATAATTCCATGTTTTTAAAATTTGGGTTTCTCTGGAAAACCTTAGATCATCCAGATCCAGAACCAGGACGGACACCTCAAATTGGTAAGGTCTAATCTTTTGCTATTTACATTTGAGGTTCTCATTTCAAGATGACTAATCACACTAGATTGATGACAAGCTTGGTAAAGATGAAAAATTCCAAGCATGGAAGTATTGGATCTCATTTGTTCTTGAAGAAAATGAATTGGACACCTACATAAGTGGAGAGGTTCCAGTTCTAGAGGGAGATGAGGCTAAATTCTTGGACAATAAGAACTTGGTCAAGGCCAAGAGGATCATTACTGATTCAATCAAGGATAACATTATACCACATGTTTCTTCCCTAAATACACCTAAATATATGTTTGATTCCTTAACCAAGCTATTTTAAGAGAAGAATATAAATCAGAAGAAGTATAGGAACTTCGTGATCCTTGAAGAAATTGACTTGGATCAGTATTTCAATAAGAAACGTCTAGGAGCCAGAGGAAGATGAGGACAAGGCTAGAGACAAGAGAATCATTGCATATTATATTGAATATCATCTCATACCTCATGTGTCATGCTTGAAGACACCAAAAGGAAGTGTTCAATGTTATAACGAAGCAATCGAAGAAGAATAAGATATGGTTATAACCACATTTAATGGCCTCCTAGGATCATGGGATTTATTCATTCGATGAATGTGTGCCAGAAGGAAGTGATTACCTTCAACAGACTCTGGGAAGAGTGCACATAAGAAGAATCTTGACTCATAATAAGAGAAGAGAAAATGGGAGTAACTGAAGATCAAGATCTCACCATCCAAAGAAGATCCCTCAAGTGATGAGGAATACGAATGACTCAACTCTTGAAGAAACTCTTATCCATCTTAGCATTTGGATAAGAAATGATTTTGTTATGAATAAAGAAGATGATGAAGCTGAAGGCTCAAGAAGATGTCTACCCAAGAAATGAATAAAGATAAGTATTCAATTGTCATTTCATGATATTATTTGGTTATGCGTTTGTTTATATTTAGTTGATGTGTGATGCATGTTTGCATTAATGACAGTATATTGCTAATATGCATGTGATGGGTAAGTAGCTCATGGTGCCATAAAACTCTCCATTGCTACTTATCTAGAATGAAACCTCTTTGCTGACATATTGGATTAGTGCACAATCTCAATGATGTCATGGTAGAGATGGAAGGAATCTAGAAAGTTTCCATGAGATATGGATGAATGTTGTATTGGCTAAAATAGTTGCATGATTGTATATTTATGCATAAGAATTTTCAATTATGAATATTCCTTATGAAATGTTTCTAACCATACAACTAATGCATTTGACTTGTAGGAAAAATCGCGTACAATCACCTGCAAGAAAAGAAGGATGAAACTTGTTCTGATGAACAAGTGACTACAGTTCGAGAAATAATCTAAGATGAAGAATACTATGACGATACTTTCAAAGAAAGAAACAGGTCTCAAACATAATGCAGTTATGTGACACTATTGAGGGACATGATTGATGCAGAACCTTCCACATATGAAGCAATAGCCAAGAAGAAAGGGAAGGAGAGTACCAGTTCAAGAAGCATGATGTTTAGGATGTGGTATCGAGACCTGAAGGGAAGAATGTAGTGTCTTACATATGGATCAACAAGATCCATCCTGCAGTAGATGGAAACATCATGGGATACAAGGCAAGATTCGTAGCATGAGGCTTCTCACATAAAGAAGGCATAGACTATGAAGAGAAATTTGCAGCCACTAGAAGATAAGACACATGACAGGAAGAATCATGTGTGCAAATGAAAGAAGGCCTTGTACGATCTCAAAAGGAACCCATGGGATAAGCCATACATGAATAGATTGAAGATCACCTAGAGTGATGAAGATATTAACCTTTTCTACAAGGTTGAAGATGAAATCCTATAGAGGATGACAAGCTCACAGATGGATGCGAGAAGAAATTTTGAAAAGGTTAAAGCTAGAGGATATTTAGTATCTAGTCACCCTAGATGGATACATAGAATATTAGTAGCAGAGGAAGCTACCTGTCACTCCAGTACAGAATGTTTCAATGCATAGAGTACGATAGAAAGAGGGAGAATGATGCTCCACTTCAGAGGGAGTGACTGCAGAAGATCCTAAGGTTCAACATGGTAGGAAGTGATGGACATATTACTGATGAATCTAGGATTTACTGAGAGTACAACGAATTCCAACCTTTACTTCAAGGTTGAAGGTGGAAGACTAGTGATGCTCCTGTTATATGTCGATGACTTGTTCCTGAAAGAAAATAGGAACTCATTAAAGTTGCAAGAAGGAGACTCGCTGCCGAGTTCAAAGGACTTGGATATGGAGGTTTGGCAGAATGTGGATGGAATCTCTCTAGGACAAGGGAAGTATGCAGTAGAGATCTTAAAGAGGTTCAGGATGATGGAATGCAAGGCCATGACCACACCTATGGCATCGAACCTAAAGCTATTGAGTGTTTCTTCATCGGAGTCGGTTGATGCCATGATGTATCGTCAAATGATTTGTTCCTTGATCTACCTAACGAATACGAGACCAGATATTTTCTTTGCTGTGAACACATTAAGACATGTTTACCTGATTGTTGCAAAGCATGCAGTGAGGTACCTAAAGGGTATAGTTGATTATGGGCTCAAGTATGAAGAGAATCAAAAGATTAACTTGGAAGGTTATGTGGATTCAGATTGGGAAGGCAGTGCCATTGATAGGAAGAGCACTTCGAGGTGCTTCTTCAGTATGAGATTAGGTGTGATCTCTTGGTTTAGTAGGAAGGAGTCCTGCAAGGCACTGAGTAAAATCAAGGAAAAATATGGTTCCACTTGCTCAGCTACTTGGGAGAGAGGAGCAGTGAAGCTCCAGATTATGATCTAGATCGAGATCTCTCGAAAGAGGGAGTTCTAGCATAGTTGGTGAGACAGGTTGTCTGAGAATAAAATATTGGTGAAGCTCATAGGTTTCTCAGACGTAAACGATCTTGTAGGTTTCCCTTGGATGTAATTGGTCCCGGTGAAGCTTGCAGGTTATCCTTGGATGTAATCAAACCTGATGTGATTCTATGATAGAAATGGCCAGAGTGAAGTTTGAGTACTTCAGGGAGAAGCTTGGTGTTCTCCAGATTGAGGTTCCCTCCAAAGGGAAGTGATGAGTTTGTGAGCCCTTCCGACATGGTGGCAGGCCAAGCTTCCCATGGTCGGATGTAAGCGCCGACCCTTTCTCACATGGTGGTAGGATGTGTTCCTCACATGGTCAGATGTAAGTGTTGAGCCCTTCTGACATGGTGATAGGCGGGGCCTCCCATGGTCAGATATAAGCGCTGTTCCCTTCTAACATAGTGGTAGGCAGGGCCTCCCATGGTCAGATATAAGTGTTGAGCCCTTCTGACATGGTAGTAGGTGGGGCATCCCATGGACAGATGTAAGTGATGTGCCTTTTTGACATGGTGGCAGGTGGTGCCTCCCATGGTCAGATATAAGTGATGTTCCTTTTTTATATGGTGGTAGGATTGGTTCCTCCCAAGGTTAGATGTAAGTGTTGAGTGTTGCATCCAGTATGAAAAAGGACTGGCTCTATAGGGGAAATCCTTGCAAGAGGTAAGGTGCTGCATCCAGTATGAAAAAAGATTGGCTCTGTAGGGGAAATCCTTGCAAGAGGCAAGGTGCTGCATCTAGTATGAAAAAGGTTTGGTTTTGTAGGGGAAATCCTTGCAAGAGGAAAGGTGTTGCATCTAGTATGAAAAAGGACTAGCTCTATATGGGAATTCCTTGCAAAGGCAAGGCAATACATCCAACATGAAAAAGGGATGGATCTGTTGATGAAGACCTACATGGAGGATAGGCCTGCAACTAGCATGAAAAAGGGATGGCTCTGTAGAACTTCCTGTGATGAGTAGAATTGAGAGATAGCACCATTTGATCAAGACAACAAAAGCAACTTTGATGATGATCTAGTGATGATCTAGACTTGATGATGATCCAGTGATGATCCAGACCTGATGATGATCCAGTGATGATCCAGAATTGATGATGATCTAAACTTGATGATGATCCAGTGATGATCCAGACTTGATGATGATCCAGCGATGATCCAGATTTGATGATGATCCAGTGATGATGATATAGTGATGATGATCCAGTGATGATCTATCTTTGATGATGATCCATATTTGATCCAGTGACGAAGACTTGTGCTGATGAGTTGTGTCAAGAGAATACCTTCCTAGTTAAGAGGGAGTGTTGATGTATTTGTAACTTCAGAATGTATTCACTTGTATATCTTATATTGTACCTCGATGTTCCTATCAGGAGAATCAGTTGTATTTCATTGTAACCCGATGTTCCTATCAGGAGAGTCATTAATATAATAAATTCATGTAAAGTTAATGAGGTTAACCCTCCGTTGTAAGTCGGGGAAATAGTCCCCACAATTGAGTTGAGGTTAACCCTCTGTTGTAAGTCAGGGAAATAGTCCCCACAATTGAGTTGAGGCTAACCCTCCTTGTTGATCAGGGAGGCAAATTCCCCATAGTTGAGGGGCACTAGGGTTATTAGACTCTCCTAGAGATGTTGGTCCTAGTAAGTAATTGTCAAGTCTGAAATTAGTATAGAAAAAGAATGAGCCTCTTTATTTGACACCCACACTCACTCAATTGGGGTGCATGAGTGAGAGAGGAAGTGCTGGCACAAGTGAGAGAGATCAGCTGTCAGAGATCATATTTATGTCTTTGGGTTTTACTACTGCAATTGGTGCTCATTCTATCTCTGAGGAAGTTGCGGGGTTTTCTCCTTTATGGTTTCCTCGAGCAAAAATTATTTGTGTCTCTTGTCTCTTGTGATTATTGTTGTGCATGTTATTCTCTCAAATAAGATCCTAGATCATACTGCTTAAATGATAAAAATATAACATTACAGGTTCTTAGGAGAACTATTGGATCAAATAATTGTAGAAGGTATCTTCTACAACCATGGGATTACAAGTAGGTCCTTTATCACTTTGTTTCAATTTATATTTAGCTGCAAATATGTTCTTTATTTATTTCTTGAAAGGATTTTTTAAAGTTACTTTATGGAGCACTACTATGTCATGGAACCAACCCATAACCATTAGGGTATTTTCGCTAAAACAAAATTAATTTTGTTTCAAGAAAAATCCCCTAGTGGATATGGGTTGGAGCCATCACAGAGTTGTGCCCCATAAATAAACTTTAAATAATTATTTCAAGAAACCACAGCATGAATGATGCACATGACCCCTATGAGCATGAGGAAGATGTTATGCGAGAAAATGTATGAGTTGGGAATGCTGAGACAAAATCTAATGGCATAATATTTCAAGAGACTCCACCAGATTTTGCAGCAACCATGAGGAGCTTCATGGTGGAAATGAAAAGTTACAGGGAAGATAATGAAATATTGGTTAAGGATCAAGAAGAGAAAAATCATTTGAATGCACCCATGCTGTAGAGTTTGACAAAAATCTAGAGGAGGATGAACTCTGGGCATCGTGCTGTACGTTTAGAAGGAAGTAAAAGTAGTGCCAGAAGAAGAAAGAGACCTTCCAGTGGATCATCTGAACATGAAGAATCCACTTAGGATTCAAGCTCTTCATCTCACAAAATTAAGAGGAAGAGACATTACCAAAATAGTTCACGTGATGAATTCAAGAAGGATAAGCCTCCTACGTTTGATGGTGAGGTAAAGAACGGTCAAGAAGCTGAATCTTGGCTTCTTGGGATGAGAAAATATTTCCAAGTCCAAGACTACTTTGGAAATATGAAGGCTAGGGTAGCCATATTCAATTTGAATGGAAGAGCATCCATATGGTGGGAGCACTTCAAGCAAGTGAAGAATATTAGTGAAAGGAAGATTGTGTGGAAACGGTTCCATAATTGTTTCAGGCAGAAGTACCTCTCTGATAGGTACTATGATGATAAGATTAAATAATTCCATGAGATGAGATTGGGGTAGTAGACCATGGAAGAGTATGCTAATAATTTATTGAAACTATTGAGGTATGTCAGGTATATCAGAGATGATAAAGTAAAAATCCAACATTTTTTGAGTGGGTTGCCTCAGTCTTACAAAGACATAATTGAATTCGTTGAACCCAAAACTTTAGAAGAAGCTATAAGAAAGACTAAGTATTGTTATGATCAGAAAAAGGGAAAACTTGATTACCATAATACATGGAAAGATATGAATAATTAAAAGTATGATCAGAGGAAGAAAGGTTTCAAACCCTCTAACTTACAAAACCAACAGAAGTAGCCGTCACAAGCTGTGAGTAAGCCAACTCGAGTGATGGGAGATAAGCCAAGAGATCCACAATAGAACGTAGATCCTCTCCAATGTTGGAGATGTGGAGGGCCACATTTGCATGGGAATTGTCCACATGAGGGTGGGAATGCAAGGCCAACTTACATTGTCCAAGAAGCAGAAATAGTGGGTCAAGTAGCATGAACTATCCCTAGGATTTATGCAGCACTGGAGGACCGCCAGGAAGATCATCAATCAACTGTGGTTGAGGTTGCAGGTAAGACTGTTGAGCAATATGTTTCTATTTTGATTGACATTGGATATATTCACAATTATATTACTCCTAGAGTAGTTGAGATTTGTGCTTTTAATAAGTTAAATCATAGCAAATCATGGTTAGTTTAGCTAGACACTGGAACTAAGAGAAAGGTTAGTGAAGTGGTAGAGAAATTTCCATTAGTTATGAATGGATTAGTCACTTATGCATATCTGAATGTTCTACCACTTGGTTCCTATGATGTTCTCATTGGAATGGATTGGTTGGAAGTACACAGAGTAAAGCTTAGTTGTTACAACAAAGAATTTTGAGTGCTTGGATGAAGAAGGCAACTTAAGGGTTATAAGAGGCATTTCAAAGGTGATTTATGTTAGGAAGATTTCAGAAATGCAGCTGAAGACGTTATGTAGGAAAGGTTGCAGAGTGTATGCAACTCATGTTTTGGAGGAAACAAAGAATGAAACTCCTAGGTTGGATGACTTTCATGTGTTGCAGGAATTCAAGGATGTTATCCTGATGAAATTTTAGGGCTTCCTCCAAAGAGGGACATTGAATTCACAATTGAACTTTTTCCAAAAGAAGCACCAGTGTCTAAGACACCCTACATGATCAGTACACCAGAAATGCTAGAGCTGAAATGTAGCTACAAGAGTAGTTGGAGAAGAAGTATATCAGGCCGAGTGTGTCTACTTGGGGAGCACCGGTTCTATTTGTGAAAAAGAAAGATGGTAAACTCAGGTTGTGTATTGATTACAGACAGCTGAATAAAGTTGATGTTAAGAATAAATACCCTTTTCCTAGGATTGATGACCTCTTTGATCAAATGAGAGGAGAAAATGTATTTTCTAATATTGACTTGAGGTTTGGTTACCATTAGGTAAGAATCAAGGATGAAGAAATTCATAAGAAAACCTTCATAACAAGGTATGGATATTATGAGTTTGTAATGATATCATTTGGTCTCACAAATGCACCATATACATTTATGTGCCTTATGAATAATGTCTTCAGTAGGTAATTGGACAAGTTTGTTCTTGTTTTCCTTGATGCCATTCTTATTTATTCTAAGAATGAGGAAGAGCATGAAGAACATATGAGATTGACATTGCAATTGCTTATGGATCATAATTTGTATGCAAAGTTGAGCAAGTTTGACTTCTATAAAGATAGGATTCATTATTTGGGTCACATTATCTCAGATGAGGGCATATTTTTAGACCCTGAAAATATTGAGGCCATTATGAATTGGCCTACTCCAAGAAATGCGACAGATGTAAGATGTTTTATGGGCCTTGCAGGATACTACAGGAGATTCATTGAAGGATTCTCTAAGGTTGCACATTCCATCACTTCTTTGCAAAAGAAGAGGATAAAGTTTGAATGGACACCAAGGTGTGAAGAAAGCTTCTAGAAGTTGAAGAATCTTCTCACAAGTGCACCAGAATTGAAGATTGCAGACCCAAAAAAAATATTTTGTGGTGTGTATTGATGTATGCAGTCTAGGACTTGGAGGAGTTTTGATGCAAGACAACCACGTGGTATGTTATGAGTCAAGAAAGTTGAAGGATCATGAGAAGAACTATGCCACTCATGATTTAGAACTTGCACCCATAGTAAATGCTCTCAATATGTGGAGGCATTACTTATTGGGAATAAAATTTGAGTTAAGTACAGACCACTATGGTCTGAAATATTTATTTGATCATCCAACTATAAATGCTAGGCAAGCTAGATGGATGGAGATTTTATGTGATTTTGATTTTGAAATCAAACAAATAAAAGGAAAAGAAAATAAAGTGGCCTATGCACATAGCATGAAAGTGCATGAAATGTATGTGGCATCTCTTAGTATTTTCCAAGCATATTTAAGCTAGTAAATTGTTAATCATACTGCTAAAGATGAATTTTATGCGCATGTAAATGACAAGTTGCAACGGCAAAGTCTTGAGAAGAGGTATGAGGGATATAAATTGGAAGAAGATGGAATTCTTACCTATAAGAACAAAATTTATATTCTAAGTGTAGCATACTTGAGGAGAATTGTTATGGATGAGATCCATCAAGCTCCATATTCTGGTCACCCAGGATATCAGAAGACAATTGCTATAGCCAGAAAGCAGTATTTTTGGCCAGGAATGAAAAAGGACATGGTTGAATATATTTCAAGGTGCATGAAATGTCAGAAGGGGAAGGTTGCACATCAACACCCTGCAGGTTTGTTGCAGCCTTTTCCAGTTCTAGAATGGAAATGGGAAGTTATTTGTTATTTCCATGGATTTTATTAGAGGATTGACAATGACTTGGAGACAACATGATTCTATCATGGTTGTGGTGGACAAGTTGACAAAGGTAACACATTTTATCCTGGTTAATTCCACACATAAGACTGATGACATTGCAAAAATATCCATGCAGGAGATTTTCAAATTACATGGATTTCCTAACGCAATAGTTTTTGACAGAGATGCCAAGTTCACTTCCAATTTTTGGAAGGGGTTGTTTGCAGATTTCGGTACAAAGATGAACTTCAGCACTGCCTACCATCCTTAGAATGATAGATAGACCGAGATAGTGAATCACATGCTGGAAGACATGATTTGCATGTATGTGATGGACAAACCAAGCAAGTGGGAGAATTATTTACACTTGGTAGAATTTGCATATAACAATGTACAACAAGAATCCTTAGGGACAAGTCCATATGAAGCTTTGTATGGCAGGAGGTGTAGGACACCAGTGACTTGGGATAATCCAGTGAATAGGATCGTGATTGGTCCATAATTGCTCAAGGAAATGGAGGAATAGGTTGCAAAGATCAAGAAGAATCTGAAAGCAACCTAGGACAGACAAAAAAGCTATTCATATAAGCATAGGGTGCACAAAGAGTTCAATGTTGGTGATCATGTTTACCTCAGAGTGAGGGCAAGGAAGATTTACTTGAATCTTGGATGTTATGCCAAGTTGTCACCTAGATACTGTGGGCCATTTGAAGTGCTTGAAAGAATATAGAAAGTTGCATATAGACTTGCATTTCGTGCTAGCACTAGAGCTCATAATGTTTTTCATGTTTATTTGCTTAAGAAATATGTAGATGATCCTAACCATGTGATTGATTGGGATGCGATCTAGGTGGAACCCGAAGGAGAGTTCCAAACTGAGCCATTGTGCATCCTCGACAGGAAGGTCACAATGCTTCGAAATCGATCCATAGGCCAAGTAAAAGTGCAATGGTAGCACTGCGGTTCTGAAGAGGCTACATGGGAGTTGGAGGATGCCATGCAATTGGCACATCCATTTTTGTTCAACTTTGCAGAGCACTAAGGTAGTTCCAATGTAGCATCTTTGCTCAATTTTGCAGAGCACTGAGGTAGTTCCAATGTAACATTTTTGTTAAGTTTTGATGAGCACTGAGGACAATGTTGTTGTAAGGGGGAGGGGAATGTAATATCCCGATCTTGACCCCATTATATTAAAATTGTAAATGATGTAAATAGCATTATTAAATCATGGCGTGGAGCTCAAGGCCAAGGGACCACCATGGATTTAGTGTTTTATGTATATGTTATAACTAGATGTTGTTCTTAGGTTATTTGTATTATTTTTTCAAGCATTAGTTTACCATGATTTTACATTTTAAGTTGGTTTTGAGAATTTTTGGCAATCAGTACTTTTTGTTTGATTTAATGCTTTTAATGTTTAGATTTATTTCATTTTTATGGGTTTTAAGGTTGTTCTTTGGGATTATTAGTTAATATATATATATATTTTTAAGCTTTCAAAAAACTTATAATAAAGTTTATTTCAAAATTTAAGCTTATGCCTAACCTTTGTTTTTAATCTTTGGTTAAAAAATATGAAAAAGAGGATTCATGTAACACAGGAGTGAAGGTAAAAGAACAAAAGCGCTACAAGAATCTCGAGCCTGCAAAATTATGGCAAATAGTGGCGGTGTTTTGCAATCGAAGAACACTGGAGATGTTTAACACCTGTTAGGACAGAAGGATACATGTTTAGAGCCTAGTGATCATTATAATAGTTGTATGAGAAGCTACAAGGATCGTGGTCATACCTGTCAGGTTTTCGTTTGGTAAAGTCATTAAAGGAAGCGGTTGGAGATCGTGGCGGATTTCGAGTAAAGTATTGGAGGTTTTCGAACACCTATCAAAGATATAATGGCGCATATTTAGGAGTTCAATTTATCATCATGACAGCTCTGTAACCAGGTATTAAAATCATTGACAAAGTCGTGGTATGTTTTGACACAGTGTTGGTTTTGTTGGATTATTGAAAAAATCGTAAACCTGGTTGTTATGAATTTTCTTGGCTGCTAATTTCACCGCTGCAAAGAACCATTTTGAATATTTTTGAACTAGTATATAGTATAGGGTTATAGATCAAAAAATGAAAAAAAGTCCTAAAACAAACAGAGTTGAACCCATGGATACAAGATGGGAAGAAAGTTTTCCTGATTGTGTAGTTATTTTTCAAAGGGCCGGTTGGTTTGATTTCTTCCAGAGAATAAATGGCTTTAACCTAGAATTATCATACAGATTTGCTCAGGGTTTTGATAAGAACACTGTTTCATTTGACACCCTCAAATTTGAACTCACCAGAGAGTTAATTGAAGAAGCCATAGGAATAGCAGGTGATGGAGAAATTTAGTTCAAGAAAATACCCTTCACTTTCAATTCAAAAGACTTCTTATTGCCAGAGGTAGAAACCCTATACTAGGGCAAGGGTGTACAGTTACACAAATTCAAGCCTAAGTGGAGAGAGGCCATCAAAATTCTACAGAGTTACATCACTTGTGTGGGAATATTTGCCTTCGTCTTCAAATATCATATCAGATTCCTCCAACATTTAAATCAAGAGTCCAAAATGAATTTACCCTTTTTCTTTTTGAAAATGCTGCAAAAAATGCCAGATAGAATAAAAGGGCATAAAGACCATACTCAACAATCTATCTTTCATCATGGACTTATAAAGTTGATTGTTAACACAGTTCTTTAGAAAAAGGGTAGAACCTAGGAAAACTTTTTTTTGGGTCAGGTATTCATACTCAACAAGAAGCTCAACCCAAAAAGAGGTAGATGAACAAACAACATTGCCTTGTATATAGGTTAAAGAGAGAAATAGCTGATGAGCTGGTAAAAGACAGTATTCAAAATTTGAAGAGTCTGTATATGAAGAGATCAAAGGAGAACTCAATGAAAATCAAGGGTAGTTTTCAGAGAATATAGAAGAGAGCCATAGAGTTGATATAAAACAGGAATACGGCAAGAGTTCTTTAGAACAGAATCAAAGTTTCGCAGGTGAACAAGAAGATATAATGGAGTTTCCTGTTCCAGATAAGCTGAAAGATGATAATCTACACAGTTCAAATGAAAAGTCTAAAGAAGAGTCAGTTGCAATAGGATTAAAAGGTGAGACTATACACAGCTGTTAAGTATCAAGGCAAATAATTTATAATGCTAGGATGAGCAGAAATGAGATGGAGACCTAAAACAAGAGTTAAAAACAAATTAAGACTTAACATGAAAAAGATAATGAATCCAAAGTTAGCTAAAGAGAAGGTTACTGTAATTGAATACCCTTCATCTCAAAAAGACTTGGAAGAAGAAGAAGGCTTGGGTTCTAAGCAGGCTCACAGTAAGAAGGAACATTCAGTGACTCTAGAGTCATCACCAGGAAAAGACAAGGTTGTAGAACAACCAAAAGTTTTCAGTACTGAAAGAGATAGGTCTCTAGAAGCTCCTGCAGAAGAAGCAAATAAAGATGAAGAAGACGATGATATGATTTTTAGGAAAATGAACATTCCATGGTTATCAGACAATACTTCTACAACAAAAGAGGGACTGTGCATAGATTCTAAAATCGAAAACTTCTATAGAAAACAATGAAGTAGTGCAAATATCAAATCAGTTTTCTGAATGAAACAATGAGGGTTTAGTCATTACTAGTAGAAGGTTAAGGGAGGATATTGATGACATAAACACACATTACCGGGAGTTAATTTCCATTTCAAAAGAAGATTTATGGAGATAGAAGAAGACTCAAAGCCAGTTTGGGAAATTGAAAAAAACAATTAAATAATTGACCCAATAGAATGAGAGACTGTCAAAGAAGATTGAAGGTCTGGAAGCAGAGCAGGAGAGAACTCGAAGGCAGTCAAATGCCTTAGAAGGGATTGCATTACTAGCTGAGGAATCCAAAAACCTATAAAGATTACTACTAACAGGTGTCATGTGGTTTATTTTTTGTAATAGCTAATAGTTTATTTTGAAAAGACAATTATGTTAGTAGAAGTTTTGAAGCTTAACCTAAAAGCTAGTTAGTTAGTTATGTGACTATTTTTTATGAAAGAAGGATAAAAGTAAGAAATCAGAGGGTAGTAGGGTTCGAATTTGGACTCAAGGAGAGGCTTTTAAGCTGTGATATCTCACGCTAGCACTTATAACTCTTATGTAAGTTGATGACTATTATTGACTATATATAAACTGATAATCCTTTTTACCTGTCATGTTGTTTCATTTGTGATCTGGTTGATTGGTCAATATACAATTTCATTTCTTGTTTAAATGTTTTATTCATGTAAATGCTTGTAGTTTGTGGGTGGAATCAGTATTTCATGTGTAGTGTTTATGGCTTATTGGGATGTGTTTGATCCCCAGTTTATGTAACTTGTGCATGATTTAGTTTTGTATTATCTTGTGAATGTGTATTACCTCATTGTTGATGAAGTTTTAAACCAAAACCATAAAAAAATGAATTTAATTCTATTTCTTTTGAGATTGTGTTAACTTGTTCTTGTGGTAGTCTAGGAACAATTTCTAGCACAAACATCTTTGGCGACCTTGCTGGGGATGAAACTGAAGTATATCTTCCCTAGGTTTTCATCATTCAACTGATTTTGAGAGGTGAGAAAAATCAGCAAATCATTTAGACTACTTTTTCACCAAACAAGGTCCACAATGGCTACCAAAAGGGTTGGAACGAGAAGAAACCCTACTTCACCTTTGCATCAAGGTGTCTCTGAGCCAGAACATATTTTGAAGGGAGCTAGGAAAATTCAAAGATCACAGTCTTCTCCTTCTTTATGTACTTTTGAGTTTTTTGACCTAGTATCACCTTTTTCACATTCAGAAGAGAAAAAAGAAAGTATGTCATGGTCAATACCTACTTGACTAGTTAGCAGATTCCAAGTTTTTACTGACCCACAGTCCTTTAAAAATTCAAAAACTCAGTCTCCTCAAAATATCTCCTTGTTTCAATTCAAAACCAACAAAATCCCTTTTCAGCCAAGTTCCAGTCTAGTAAACAAACCTTTTCCTTCACCAAACCCTAGTATCTTCACAATGGCAGCTCAACAACATATAGGCATACATGATGGATAGAATGGTGGCTGCTAGGTATGCACCATTAGTCCTTCCTCAGCCATTGAATGCCTTTCCTGGAGGGGATTATCAGAAATATTTACCAAGGTTCAATGGTTAGGGAGAAACAACTGCTGAAGAACATTGGGATGTCTTCCTTAGTTATGTAGATAACCAAAACATTGAAGCAAAAGATGTATGGATAAGAATGTGTGTGTAGAGTTTGGATGGGGAAGTTAGGAAGTAGTTCAGGGAACTACCAACAAATTCAATCACCTTGATTAAGGAGTTACAGGATGCATTTATGAGGAAATTGGGTGACACAAAAGACCACAGTTATTATATTACTGAATTTGGAGCCTTAAGGAGGAAAAGGGATGAAACCATGGTAGTTTTTCTAAAAGATTTAACAAGATGTATGGTAGGATTCCAGCAGAAATAAAACCCTCTAAAACTTCAGAAAAGCTTACTTATGCTAATGCTTTTGACCATGAATTCTCTTTACATCTAAGAGAGAGAATACCATCCACTTTATTAAACATGCAAGAAGCCGCATAGACGTAGAATCCAATATCTTAGCTTCAAACAGACTTAAAGTTAATTTAGATCAGCAAACATATGATAGAAAAGGTAAGAAAGAAGTGATTCTAGCATCCTCCACATCACAGTCACCTGATAACAGAATTGATGAAATGGATAAGTTAGTCAAAACGATTAACATAAATCTAAATAAATTGGAACTGGAAAAGAATTCAAACATGCCTGCACAAGAAGGAGAAAGAAACCCTAATAATCCTAATCAATTTAGGCACCAGTTTGCACCCAAATTTATCCCTAGAGAGTGAAGAAACAATGATATAAAGAGGGAGAGAATAGAAAATGAGGATTAAAGAGTTCCCCCTCCTCCGAAGAATAATATGATAGATGAAGCTGAAGAGGGTGAAGATGTGTAGGATGAAGATTTAAATCAAGATATGAATTATTTTGGAGAATTATCAGCTGAAGGTTTCTTAACAGAAGATGAATATCTGAATTCTGTATTTTTTGATGCAAATGTTTATCAAACAGAAAGTGATTTGGCTCCTCAAGTTTCAGCTGAGATATGAAAATTAGAACCAACAAGGTCTATTAATTTAAGGTCTAGTTCAAAGCAGGTATCTCAAATTCTAAAGAAGAAAACAGTTTCATCTCCTAAACAGTAATCTAGTCAAGCACAGGATAAGAGAATAGATTAGGTGAGTTAGATAAGACTGTAGAAATTGAAGGGATAACAAGAATGTGTAGACATTCAATTTTGAAAATGAATTGTGTAAAATCAAAATTCCAGTCCCCTTTACTGAGTTAATGAAGAATCCATGTTATAGAAATCCAATTCTCAAGATGATAGGTTCAACTGCTAACCAAATACCCTCAGATACTATGAATTTACAAGAAGAACATCCTAAAATATTTATTGGTTTTGCTTTAGCTGATAAAACTGAAAATGATTCAAACTCATATCCACCTTTCTATATAACATTGATTATTCATGATTAGACGATTCATAATTGTTTACTTGATTCTGGTGCTTCTCACAATTTGATGCCTAAAGCAGTCATGGAGGCTTTGGGGTTAAGTATCACAAAACCCTATCAGGACTTATATGCATTTGATTCCAGAGATGTCAAATGTTTGGGAGTGATTAAGGATATGGTGGTCAATTTAACTCAGTTACCTATGAAAAGTGCCATCATGGATGTGGTGGTGGTAGATATTACTCCTAAATTTGGAATGTTACTTTCAAGATCTTGGGCCAAGAAGGTGGGGGGTACTTTACAAATGGATTTATCATATGCAACAATCCCTATTTTTGTATAGAGAATTATAGTATGCTGACATTGTCACTGATGACAAGAACTCGACAAATCATCCACTTTATGCTGTAGAGAAGGATTTGGTCTCTTGCATGTTACATTTCAATGATGGAAATTCAATTGGTATGTTACAGGTTGAGAAGAAAAAACCAGTCAAATGTTCTATTGAACAAAATGATGAGTTGTGCCAAATGTACTTTGATGGCTCTTCATCTAAAGAAGGAGCAGGATCAGGTATTGTTTTGGTTTCCCCTAGTGGTGAGTTGATAATTTTTATGTATAAATTGGAGTTTGTAACTACAAACAATACAACATAGTATGAGGCGTTGATACTGGGTTTAAAGGCTACAAAAGACCTGGGAATTCAACAAATTTCTATTTATAGCAACTTCGAATTAGTTTTCTAGCAAGTAAGGGACAAATATCAAGTAAAGCAGGATTTGTTGAAACTATATAGGAATGAGGTATGGGACATGATTGATAACTTCTTTATTGCATTTAATATTTCCTTTATTCCCAGAGATCACAATCAGACAGCTGATTCACTTGCTTTAGCAGCCACACATTTCAATATTCCGAAGCAAACTCACTTAAAGTACCCCATTGAAGTCAGATACAGACCTTCAGTACCAGATAATATCAAACAATGGAGGGTTTTTGAAGATGACATTGAAATAAATAAATTTTTGGAATTGACTGGTGAGTTTTCTAATTTGTTGATTGATCAAGATGAGGATGAGGAAGTTGAAGAGGTTGATGAATATTCAAAAAATGAGATTTCTGAACATAAAATTATTGAATTGAAAGATAATTTTATTCCCAAAGGATTGGTACCCCTTGAAAGAATTTTTTCAAAAGATGATACTCCATTGAAACCAGCAATGCAATATTCAGAAGATAGTGATGTAGAATGTAATTATATTGGCACAGAGGAGCAGCCTAGAATGGTGAAGATTTCAAAATCCATTTCAGCTAAGCAAAGAAATAGGTACATTAAATTATTGAAGGAGTATGTTGATGTATTTTCTTGGTCTTATGAAGACTTAAAAACTTATGACACCAATAACATAAAGTTCCTTAAATTCCTAATGTAAAACCTTTCATACAGAAATTAAGAAGAATAAATCCGCTTTATTCTCAGTCATAGAGAAGGAGGTTAAAAAATTATTGGATGCAAAAATCATTGAAGTAAGACTCTCAGGGATTCATAATTGAAGTATCAATAGAGGAAATTTGAGGTCTAAAATGGGCCTCCTAATGAAAATAATAAAATAATAGTTATTAATTTTGGAGGAAGAATGAAAAAAACTACTTTTTGTGTTCGTATTTTCAACATATCTCCGTGTATTTTTACTCAAATTCTGAGCAGGAGAGCTCGTTGGATGTAGAATTTAATTCCACATCCAATGAGTACCCACACTGCATACTTTTGATGGACCCCTCTGTTGAAATATTGTAACTTTGAAGAATATTCTATATGTATCTTTTGTGGTCCTCGATGGTCCTACTGGGAGAACCACTTGTATTATCTTGTACCCCGATGCTTCTAATCTGAAGAACTAATAAGAGTGATGAGGTTGTCCCCTCTAATTGTAAAGGTGGGTCATTAGCACCTCAGTGTGGTTACTTGAGCCTACATGTCGAATGAGTTAATTCAAGTGAACGGATGAATATAAATAGAGGTGTGGTGCTCCTCATTTGAGACACACACACTCTCACTTGTGTAGCACATTAGTGGAGAAGAGAAGTAGCTGGAGAAGGAGGAGAATCAGGATTTGATCTCCTTGCTGGTTTTATCTTTTATCTTTTTGGGGCATCTATATTGAGGAAGCTTTTGCTGGGTTTTTCCCTTTATGGTTTTCCCAGGATAAATCTTTGTGTTCCTTTTGTATGGTTGTGCTTGTCTATCTTTCAGTGATCCTGTTTATATGCTTTTGTTATGAAAATGAAATGAAATATTGATGTCTTAGCTAAGCATATGGAAATTTAACATGGAATCAGAGCCACCCTGAAAAGAAGACATTGTGCAGCTACAAAATCTAGGGATTCTTACTTTTTGGTTCTCTCTCCACAATCAATAAGCAAAAGAAGGCTAGGGTGACTCTCCATTGAAGGGCGCATCTTTCTGTCGAAGCGGAATTCAATTCCGAGCATTTTCAGTTTTCGGTGTGGGAAATTAGGGCTTCTTGCAGAAGAAGAATTTTTGAGTGAGCCCAGAATAGGATTTCTCTCCTCATCAAAATCGAATTTTAGAGACCTGGATCAATATTTTTGGTTGGGTGAAACTCCAGGAAATTCAAACCCTAGTTTGACCCAGAGCTAGAAAAACCCTAAATACTAAAACTGCTAAGTTTTGGTATATTCGCTATATCTCAATATTGGAGAAGGTTCAGGAGCTGAAAATTTTAGAGACCAAAGATAAACTCCGGTTGAAAACTGTGTCCATAATTCAGCCTTATATTCAGTATATTATAGGAGATATGATCCCTCCAAGTTAGGGTTCCAGCCTCTTCCAGAATTCATCCCTAAACAGGACACCTAAGGAAAATTGCTATAGCTTGGGCTACAGAGGTCCAAATGGAATTATTGAAGATGTTCCAGAAAGCATATGGACTATACGTTCTATGGTATGAATTTCAGAACCTGAAGATGAACCAGTGACACGTGGCATTTAGTACAACTTCAATGTTTTTAAAAGTCCTATAACAGGACACCTTGGGAAAATGATCACAAATCCCAATTGGTGAAATAAATTCTGATGAAAACTATAGTGTTGTATCAGGGACATGTGAGGTTACCTTGGTGCGAAATGGTAGACACAGAGGAGCAGTAATTTCAGAGATATCATAGAAACAGTAACAAGAATTTCTGCAGAAGAAATTGGAAAACTAAGTCTTCCTGTTCCAGGAGCTTCCCTCCACTGTTTTCAGAAAAGGAGTACATGGGACAGCTCCATTTGAAGAGATATATCTTTCTATCCATTCATATCTGAAAGATTCCAAGTTTTGAAAATTAGGGTTTCTCTGACAAACCCTAGATCAGCCAGCTCTGGAAGCAGGACAGACACCTCAAATCGGTAAGATCTAATCTTTTGCTATTTGCATTTGAGGTTCTCATTTCAAAGTGATCTATCACATAAACTTGATGATAAGCTTGGTGAAGTTGAAAACTTCCAAGCATGGAAGTACTTGATCTCTCTGAAGAAAAATGAATTGGACACCTTCATGAGTAGAGAGGTTCCAGTTCTAGAAAGAGATGAGGCTCAAAGCCTTACATAAGAAGAACTTGATCAAGGCCAAGAAGATCATTGTTGATTCAATCACGGATCAACTTGTACCACACGTTTCTTCCCTAAATACACCGAAGATGTTTGATTCCTTGATCAAACTATTTGAAGATAAGAACATAAATCAGAAGATGGCTTCGAGAAAACATTTGAAGAATGTGAAGATCCAGAATGCAAAACATCTTGAAGTGGTAGAAGAAGAAGCGGAGAACGCAGAAGTGGTGATAGCCACCTTGAATGGCCTCCCAGGATCATGGGATTCATTCATGCGAGGAATGTGTGCTAGAAGGAAATGATTACTTTCAGTTGACTCTGGGAAGAAGAAGAAGCTCGTCTCATAAGAAGAGAAGAAGAAAGATGGGAGCAAATTGAAGATCAAGCTCTCACCATTCAAAGAAGATCCCTCAAGCGATGAGGAATATGAAGAACTCAATTATTGACGAACCTCTTATCCATCTTATCATTTGGATAAGAAATGATTATTTCATGAATGAAGAAGACGATGAAGGAGAATGATCAAGAAGGAGTCTACCCACGAAACAAACAAAAGATAAGTATTCAATTGTCATTTAATGATATTGTTTTGTTATGCATTTGATTATATTCAGTTGATGTGTTATGCATGATAGATTGTTTGCATTAATGACTATATACTACTAATATGCATATGATCGGTAAGTAGCTCTGGTGCTATACATCTCTCCATTGCTACTTATCTAGAATGAAACCTCTTTGCTGACATATTGGATTAGTGCACAATCTCAATGATGTCATGGTAGAGATGGAAGGAATCTAGAAAGTTTCTGTGAGATATGGATGAATGTTGTATTGGCTAAACAGTTGCATGATGATGTTGTATTGGCTAAACAGTTGCATGATGATGATGTTTCAGTATTCCCATACTGAAGATATAGATGATGTTTCAGTATTTACATACTGTAGATGTAGATGATGGTGATTCCGTATTTCTATACTGAATATAGAAATGATGATGCTTTCAGTATTTCTATACTAAAGATATAGATGATGATGCTTTCAGTGTTCACATACTAGAGATATAGATTGAGATGGTTTAGTATTCACATACTAAAGATGTAGATGATGATGGTTTAGATGATGATGTGCTGACGAAACCTTTGTCCCAGGTAAAGTTCGAAGACTTTTGAGACAAGATTGGTGTGGTTCGGAAAGACCTTCCCCGAAAGGGGGAGTAGTGATGTTGTAGTGGGATTGTATCATTCCTGGGCACTTGCCCTAAAGTGATTCAAAGAACTTGGTCTTCAATAATGAAGAGGGATTGTATCATCCTGGGAGATATGTCCAGAAGTGATCCGGAGACCTCGGTCTTCGAGAATGAAGAGGGATTGTATCATCCTGGGACAAATGTCCAGAAGTGATCTGGTGACCTCGGTCATCGAGAATGTAGCAGGATTGTATCATCCTTGAAATTCGGTTCAGAATAGATCCGGTGAACTTCGATCATCAAGAACGTGGAAGGATTGTATCATCCTTGAACTTCGGTTCAGAATGGATCCGGTGAAATTCGATCATCGAGAATGTGGCAGGATTGTATCATCCTTGGACTTCGGTTCAGAATGGATCCAGTGAACTTCGGTCATCAAGAAGGTGGTAGGATTGTATCATCCTTGGACTTCAGTTCAGAACAGATTTGGTGAACTTCGGTCATCGAGAAGGTGGCAGGATTGTATCATCCTTGGACTTCAGTTTAGAATGGATCCGGTGAACTTCGGTCATCGAGAAGGTGGTAGGATTGTATCATCCTTGAACCTCAGTTCAGAATAGATCTGGTGACTTCGGTACTTGAGAACGTGTGTTGATCCCGTAATTCCAATAGGAAGGATTGTCTGAGTTCCACAACTGTGTTGATCCCGTAATTCTGAAAGGAAGGATCGTTAGTAACTCCGTAAAGACCTAAATCCCGTAATTCTGAAAGAAGGGATCATTGACTTGATCCCATAATTCCAATAGGAAGGATTGTCTGAGTTCCACAGATGTGTTGATCCCGTAATTCCGAAAGGAAGGATCGTTAGTAACTTTGTAAAGACATAAATCCCATAATTCCGAAAGGAAGGATCGTTGGTAGCTCCGTAAAGACTTGATCCCGTAGTTCCAACAGGAAGGATTGTCTGAGTTCCACAGATGTGTTGATCCCATAATTCCAATAGGAAGGATTGTCTGAGTTCCACAAATGTGTTGATCCCGTAATTCCGAAAGGAAGGATCGTTAGTAACTCCGTAAAGACCTAAATCCCGTAATTCTGAAAGGAAGGATCGTTAGTAGCTCCATAAAGACTTGATCCCGTAATTCTGAAACGAAGGATTGTCTGAACTCCACAGATGTGTTGATCCCATAATTCTGAAAGGAAGGATCGTTAGTAACTCCGTAAAGACATAAATCCTGCAATTCCAACAGGAAGGATCGTCTGAGTACCATAGACATGTTGAGCCCGTAATTCCGAAAGGAAGGATCATGTTGATGTTTTGATGATGATGATGTTGATGTTTTGATGATGTTGTTATGTTGATAATGATGTTGATGTTTTGATGATGATGATTTTTTCATGATGATATTTCTGATCAAAAGATCAGAGTATGATGATGATGTTGTTGCTGATCGAAAGGTCAAAGTGCTGAAGATGATGTTGCTGATTGAAAGGTCAAAGTGCTGAAGGTGATGTTGCTGATCGAAAGGTCAAAGTGCTGAAGATGTTGCTGATCGAAAGATCAAAGTGCTGAAGATGTTGCTGATCGAAAGGTCAAAGTGCTGAAGATGTTGCTGAAGATGTTGCTGAAAGATGTTGCTGATCGAAAGATCAAAGTGCTGAAGATGTTGCTGATCGAAAGATCAAAGTACTGAAGATGTTGCTGAAAGATGTTGTTGATCGAAAGATCAAAGTGTTGAAGATGTTGCTGATCAAAAGGTCAAAAGATGATAATGTTGATTAAAGAGTTGCTGTCGTCAAAGATTGAAGACGAAGACTATATGATGTTGAAAAGATTCCAATGATTTATAGATATATTACCCTGATGATGTTGATGATGTCCTCTCCTACTATTGTTGTTGTTGTTGTAGAATACCCTTCTCGTTAAGGGGGAGTGTTGAAATATTGTAACTTTGAAGAATATTCTATATGTATCTTTTGTGGTCCCTGATGGTCCTACCGGGAGAACCAATTGTATTATCTTCTACCCCGATGCTTCTAATCGAAAGAACTAATAAGAGTCATGAGGTTGTCCCCTCTAATTGTAAAGGTGGGTCATTAGCACCCTAGTGTGGTTACTTGAGCCTACATGTCGAATGAGTTAATTCAAGTGAACGGATGAATATAAATAGAGGTGTGGTGCTCCTCATTTGAGACGCACACACTCTCACTTGTGTAGTGTATTAGTGGAGAAGAGAAGTAGCTGGAGAAGGAGGAGGATCAGGCTTTGATCTCCTTGCTGGTTTTATCTTTTATCTTTTTGGGGCATCTATATTGAGGAAGCTTTTGCTGGGTTTTTCCCTTTAGGGTTTTCCCAGGATAAATCTTTGTGTTCCTTTTGTATGGTTGTGCTTGTCTATCTTTCAGTGATCCTGTTTATATGCTTTTGTTATGAAAATGAAATGAAATACTGATGTCTTAGCTAAGCATATGGAAATTTAACACCCTTTGTACCCAAAAAACAAGAAATACCTGAAAAAAATGATGATGACATCATCATCACATTTTTTCAGGTATTTCTTGTTTTTGGGGTAGCGAGGTCCATCAAAAGTATGTAGTTTTGGTACTCGTTGGATGCGGAATTAAATTCTGCATCCAACGAGCTCTCCACATCATCATCACATTTTTTCAGGTATTTCTTGTTTTTGGGGTAGCGAGGTCCATCAAAAGTATGTAGTTTTGGTACTCGTTGGATGCGGAATTAAATTCTGCATCCAACGAGCTCTCCCACTTGAAATTTGAGTAAAAACATAGGGAGATATGTCGAAAATACGAACAAAAAAATGTAGTTTTCTTTATTACAAATATGTCAATTCAACCATTATGGTTGACTCATTTTATTAAAGTTCTATTGGTTCTTGAATTCCAACTAACAAAATTTATTGTTGGCGCGTTTTCTTATAAGGCCCATTTTAGATCCCAAATTTCTTCTAATGAGTACTTTGGAAAAGCAAGCATATTCATTGGTAAAGGCATTGAAATTTTTCAGAATTTATATTTTACATTCAAAGATAATTTCCTATGTTCCTAATGCTGCTATAAAAGACATTTTAACCCATCCAGATTCTGAAGGAAAGAGGGGAAAGTGGATTGCAAAGATTATGGAGTATGATGTGGAAATCAATCCTACTAAGCTAGTGAAGGGACAGGGTTTAGCTAAATTGTTGGCAGACTCAAATTGTGAATCTCTTGGTCTTCATTTGATGGCAGAACAATCAGTACCAGAATAATTGCAAGCATGGAAAGACAAAGAGCAAATTATGGACAGGTATGGATACTTAGTTTGGCATGCTAACATTGTTCATTTCTTATTGTATTTACAGTGTCCTGAACATTTAGACAAAAAATAAGTTAGATCACTGAAATTGAAGGCCACTAAATACTGTTTAATAGATCAGCAGTTACTTTGGAAGGATCCCGGAGGAGTATTGCTCAGATATTTAGACAAGCCATAGATTGAGGAAGTCATTTCAGAATCACATGAGGGTGCTTGTGAAGGGCATAAATACTGGAAGGCTACTGCTTATAAAATATTGAGGTCTGCGTACTATCGTCCTTCTCTATTTCTTGATGTATATCAGTAGATTAGAGCTTGTGTTCCATGTCAAAACTTTGCTGGTAAACAAAAACTTGTGTCTTTACCATTGAATCCCATTGCAGTTAATGCTCCTTTTTAGCAGTGGGGCTTAGACTTTATAGGAGAAATAAAACCTGCTTCTTCTGGACAACATAGATGGATACTTACATCCACATATTTTTTCACCAAATGGGTAGAATCCATTCCCACAAGGAATGCAATTGATAAGATGATAATCAATTTTATTCAAGAGAACATTCTAAGTAGATTTGGGTGCCCTAAAAAATTGCTAACTGATAATGCAAAAGCCTTCAAGTCTAAAGCTATGGTTACATTCTGTGAACAAAATGGAATTGTTCTGAAGCATTCTACACCTTATTACCCTCAGGGAAATGGGTTGGCAGAATCAACAAATAAAAACATTATTCAGAGCATTAGAAAACTGTAAAGTCATAATAAGAGGTCATGGGATTCAATGTTAAAGTATGCACTTTGGGCAGATAAGATAACTACTAAGAAGGAAATTGGTTCCTCTCCTTTTCAGTTAGTATATGGCACTAATGCTATATTTCCAGTTCATTTAGGTATTCCAATAATCAAATTATTTCAATATAGTTTGGAGGAACCTAATGATAATCAAAGGAGATTTTTTCACTTATTGAATTACAACAAGAACATGAAGCTTTAGAAGAAAAGGCTAAAATTTACAGAAAGGAAATCAAAGAAAGGTTTGACTGGAAGATTAAGGAGAATACCTTTTCTTGTGGAGACATGGTTTTAAGGTGGGATGCCAGAAAGGAACAAAAAGGTAAGCATGGTAAATTTGACAATTTATGGTTTGGTCCTTTCATAATTTCAAAACTGTTGGAGAACAATACCTTCATATTGCAGGCTTTGGAAGGCGGGGAATTGTCTAACCCAGTGAATGGATGATTCCTCAAGCACTTTTACAACCAATGAAGGTAAGAGACTTGTCTTTCATTGTATATACTGTTGTGATAGAGATTGAATAAAGACTCTATAACCCAATGGAAATTTTGCAGAGTAGTAGACATGTTTGGTTGAGTGGATAGAAGGCACTGATCTACAGGTTCTTGAAACCTCACAAGGAGGCTTTCTTCCCGTAACAGGATCCAGATGTTATAACTAGATGTTGTTCTTAGGTTATTTGTCTTATTTTTTCAAGCATTGGTTTACCATGATTTTACATTTTAAGTTGGTTTTGAGAATTTTTGGCAATCAGTACTTTTTGTTTGATTTAATTCTTTTAATGGTTAGATTTATTTCATTTTTATGGGTTTTAAGGTTGTTCTTTGGGCTTATTAATTAATATATATATCTTTAAGCTTTCAAAAAACTTATAATAAATCTTATTTCAAAAATTAAGCTTATACCTAACCTTTGTTTTTAATCTTTGGTTAAAAAATATGCAAAAGAGGATTCCTGTAGCACAAGAGTGAAGGTAAAAGAACAAAAGCGCTACAAGAATCTCGATCCTACAAAATTATGGCAAATAGTGGTGGTGTTTTGCAATCGAAGACCATAGGATACGTTTAGCACCTGTGAGGATAGAAGGATACATGTTTAGAGCCCAGTGATCATTATAATAGGTGTATGAGAAGTTGCAAGGATCATGGTCATACCTGTGAGGTTTTCTTTTGGTAAAGTCATTAAAGGAAGCGGTTGGAGATTGTGGCGGCTGTCGAGTAAAGTATTGGAGGTTTTCAAACACCTATCGAAGATATAATGGTGCATATTCAGGAGTTCAATTTATGATCATGACAACTGTGTAACCAGGTATTAAAATCATTGACAGAGTCATGGTCTGTTTTGACACGGTGTTGGTTTTGTTGGATTATTGAAAAAATTGTAAACCTGTTTGTTACAAATTTGCTTGGCTTCTAATTTCGTCGTTGCAAAGAACCATTTTGAATGATTTTGAACTAGTATATAGTTTAGGGTTATAGTGCAGAAAATGAAAAAAAGTGGTAAAACAAACAGAGTTGAACCCATGGATACAAGCTGGGAAGAAAGTTTTCCTGATTGTGCAACGATTTTTCAAAGGGCTGGTTGGTTTTATTTCTTCCAGAGAATCAATGGATTTAACCTAGAATTATCATATATATTTTCTTAGGGTTTTAATAAGAACACTATTTCATTTGACACCCTCAAATTTGAACTCACCAGAGCATTAATTGAAGAAGCCACATGCATAACAGTTGATGGAGAACTTTGGTTCAAGAAAATACCCTTCACTTTCAATTCAAAATATTTCTTATTTCGAAACCCTAGACTGGGGCAAGGGTGTACAATTACACAAATTCAAGCCCGAGTGGAGAGAGCCCAACAAAATTGTATAGAGTTACATCACTTGTGAGGGCATACTTTCCTTAGTCTTCAAATATCATATTAGATTCCTCCAACATTTAAATCAAGAGTCCAAAATGAATTTACCCTTTTTCTTTTTGAAAAGCCTGCAAAAAATGTCAGATAGAGTAAAAGGGAATAAAGACCATACTCAACAATCTATCTTTCATTATGGAATTATAAAGTTTATTTTTAACACAGTTCTTTGAAAAAAGGGTAGAACCTGAGAACACTTTTTTTTGGGTCATGTATTCATACTCAACAAGAAGATCAACCCAAAAAGAGGCAGATGAACAAACATCATTTCCTTGTAAAGACGTTAAAGAGTGAAATAGCTGATGAGCTGGTAAAAGACGGTATTCAAGAAGAAGGTTCAGTTCAGAAATTTGAAGAGTCTGTATATGAAGAGATCAAAGGAGAACTCAGTGAAAATCAAGGGCAGTTTTCAGAGAATATAGAAGAGATCCATAGAGTTGATATAAAAGACGAAGAAGGCAGGAGTTCTTTAGAACATAATCAAAGTTTCATAGGTATACAAGAAGATATAATTGAGTTTCCTATTCCAGATAAGCTGAAAGATGATAATATACACAGTTCAAATGAAAAGTCTAAAGAAGAGTCAGTTGTATCAAGATTAAAAGGTGAGGCTGTACAACTCTTAGGTGTTAAGTATCAAGGAAAATCATTTGTAATGCTAGGAGGAGCAGAAACGAGATGGAGACCTAAAACAAGAGTTAAAAACAAATTAATACTTAACATGAAAAAGATTTTGAATCCAAAGTTAGCTAAAGAGAAGGTTATTGTAATTGAAGACTCTTCATCTCAAGAAGACTTGGAAGAAGAAGAAGGCTTGGATTCTAAGCAGGTTCATAGTAATAAGGAACATTCAGTGACTCTAGATTCATCACCAGGAAAAGACGAGGTTGCAGAACATCTGAATTTTTTCAGTACTGAAAGAGAAAAGAGATAGGTCTCTAGAAGCTCCTGTAGAAGAAGAAAATAAATATGAAGAAGATGATGATCTGATTTTCAGGAAAATTAACATTCCATGGTTATCAGACAAGACTTCTACAGCAAAAGAGGGACTGTGCACAGATTCTGAAATCGAAAATCTACAGAAAACAGTGAAGCAGTGCAAATATCAAATCAGTTTTTTGAATGAAATAAATGAGGGTTTAGTCATGAATAACAGAAGTTTAAGGGAGGACATTGATGACATAAACACACATTACGAAGAGTTAATTTCTATTTCAAAAGAATCTTTAAGGAGAAAGAAGCAAACTCAAAGCTAGTTTGGGGAATTGAACCAAACAATTAAAGATTTGACCTAGCAGAATGAGAGACTATCGAAGAAGATTGAAGATCTGGGAGCAGAGCAGCAGAGAACTAGAAGGCAGTCACATGCCTTAGAAGGGATTTCATTACTGGTTGAGGCAGCCAAAAACCTATAAATATTACTACTGACAGGTGTCATGTGGTTTATTTTTTGTAATAGCTAATAGTTTATTTTGAAAAGACAATTATCTTAGTAGCAATTTCGAAGCTTAACCTAAAAGTTAGTTAGTTAGTTATGTAACTATTTTTTATGAAAGAAGGATAAAAGTAAGAAATTAGAGGGTAGTAGGGTTCACATTTTGACTCAAGGAGAGGCTTTTAAGATGTGATATCTCAAGCCAGAAATTATTACTCTTATGTAAGTTGATGATTGTTATTGATTATATATAAACTGATAAGCCTTTTTACCTATCATGTTGTTTCGTTTTTTATTTGGTTGATTGCTCAATCTACAATTTCATTTCTTGTTTAAAGGTTTTATTCATGTAAATGCTTGTAGCTTGTGGGTGGAATCAGTATTTCATGTGTAATGTTTATGACTTATTGGGATGTGTTTGATCCCCAATTTATTTAACTTGTGCATGATTTAGTTCTGTATTAGCTTGTGAATGTTTATTACGTCCTTGATGATTAAGTTTCAAACCAAAACCCTAAAAAAACCAATTTCATTCTATTTCTTTTGAGATTGTGTTAGCTTGTGCTTGTGGTAGTCTAGGAACAGTTTCTAGCACAAAATGTATACACAAGTAAAATTGATGCATATGGTTATTGTGCTATCCAGGGACATTATATTTTGGACATCATGTAAATACAAAATTAATCAAAACTCCCACAACTAGCTATGCCAATGCAACATTAAAGAGACGGGGGCATGATTTCACAAGGAATAAGGTGGGAAAATATTCAAACCCTTGAGCCTATAATGTTGAGCTAAATGTCAAAGGGAGAACTCATCAAACTGTCAACTACCCATTTTTTCTTTTGTGCCCAACCATTTATTTCTTCCAGAAATTGGTTGAGGTAGTTAATGCCTTGGGATGGGAAGAGAATGGAAGTCTAATTTGAGTTGGAGAATCCATTAGTTTTTGGAAAAAGTGGTTTTGACTTATGGGGCAATAAAAGGGTTGGAAATGCATGCCCATCCCATGGTTCACTCACGTCCTTCATTTCCTCATGCAGCTAGAGCTTGTTGTGCTTTTTTTTTTACCTTCATATTTTTTTGTTGTTTCCTCATTCCTTCATGCCCACCAATCCGTTTTTGTTATTGACGAGTGAATGGCTAGCAAAGATTCATGATCTGTGGGTTTAGGGAGTTCATTTTTTCTCCCGTAATTCCCATAGACATTTTTTTTCCTGAATTCGAATCCACGAATTAGGGGTTTGTAGAGGTCATTTTTTCCTCTGTGAAGCCACTAAACGTTTCCTGAAATGATTTTCTCACCTGGGTCGTTTTTCCGCATCTACCATTTTTTATTTTGGTTCCCAGGGAGTTTTGTCCATACACAACACTTATGTTTTGTTGTTATGTAAATCCTTGCTTTGGTCTGAACTATTAGGAGTGGAAGAGGCTAGAATTGGCTTAATAAATCTAGTGAAGAGAGGAACCTCACAAATAGATCAAGAGGGGAATGCAAATCCTTTCTGTACACCTTGAAGAGCACTAGAATGGAAGGTATGGCCAGAGGGAACTGTGTAGCAGTGAAGGGAATACTTCCTTATGTTGGGTGGTGTGAGTATTGTGGAGTCCAAGCCAGATCTTGTGCAGGTGTCCATAGCTCTGTGTTTGAGCTCACTAACTTAGCAATTCTACTTTCCACTACCTTGGCAACCTGATAAACCCAACTTTGTTTGGGTTGGCTGAGTTTAGATGTCTATTTGGCTATGTTTGAGCCTGTTGTTCCCTAGTTCCTTTTGGAAATCATGCCCAGATTTGGGGTGGAAGTGGTGTTGAGAGATTGATGAGCACACTAGCCTATGGTTCGGTGGAATGTTGCAACGACATAGCTAGTTGTGGGACATCTTATTCCCAAGATAAGTCTTTCTTGTGTATTTAAGTTTTGCAACTGTGATTATTTTAAATTGTCATGAACATGTTGGTGGCTTGAATGGCTTGAATGTAATTTTCTTCCATTGTATTTTAATGAATTATACATCTACATATGGGTTTTATTTCAATGTATTTTATTATTATGTTCATGGGGCTATATTGCCCTTTTTGGCAGTAGTAGCAGTCGTGCAATCACATCTTATTCGTGTTGTAAGAGGGGAAGGGACATGGCACTTGGACTAGGAGGAGCTGGTGCAATAATTTATATCATCCATGTACATTTTTTTCAACTCAAGTTGGGTTGTGGGAAGAGTTCAAATACATTAGCTGAATTATTAACTTGTTGGTCTTTATTATACTTTCCAGACCTTGTTTGAATTCCCAGTCTAGCTGTTTATGGTGATTCCCAAGTCATTGTTGGATGAGAAAATTATTTATCCAATTTGGATGTCTTGTATCTAAATCATTGGTGCAATCAAATAATGGCATTGAAGAAGGATTTAATATATCAAAGTTTTAAACATAATTACAGGTAGCACAATGTGATGGCAGATTGTCTCTCTGAGGAAACGATGAGTCTTGAGATGGGATAATTTAATTTTTTTAAGTATATAGAAGGAGAGAATACTTTTGAAGGTATTTTACAAGCCTTTAATTGATTAAGGATTTTTTTTTCATGCATGGGGGCTCTAGTTTCTGTATTTTAAGATTTCCTAGTTTTCTTTTTGTGGTAGTGGACAGAAAACTTTTCTTTTTGTTTGTAATCGTTATATAAAAGGAATATCTCTACAGGATGGAGAAGTTTGGCGATGAAATTGATATATTTGATAAATTATTTATGCCTCATATATGACTCTGACATTAGCATTTTATGCTAGTAGAGATACACAATATCTTAGCATGTAATTATATTACCTTTGATTCTGTGAATAACAAGGAAAAGTATTTTTCTTCTTGAAAAAAAATAGAGCTAATGGGTCGAATCATTGAACAAAGCATTTATACGAGGTTACATGACATATGGAAGTAAAAGTTGGAGTGGATAAATACATTTTGGATCAAAATTAAATTCTACATTTGATAGATATAGGATTCCAAGAAGTCATATTCATATTTGAAACACAACCTTTTAAGGATTATTTTCAGTCAAACATCATTTCCAGATTCTTAGGCACAAAATCATAATACATATGATCAATTTACATTTGAAGAATTGGTCCCATATTTAAAAGGAGAATGATCGAAGATTGATATTTCCTTGAAAAAGTATGACATGTGAAAAAGTATATCTCAATCTTAAAGATCATTTCCTGATTTCATGGAAACAATGGAGTATACAGTGAAAAAGGGTTTGTAGGTCAAGGATTAATTTCATTGGAATTCGATGTGAATCATGTTTAACTCAGGAACTCCAGTCAGATAATTAATAAGTGGCAAAGTTTTTTTTGCTTAATATTTGGCAGCAGGGGAGAAAAATGGATACCCAAGAGAGGTTAATTCCATATTTGAAGAATCCATT
Organism: Pseudotsuga menziesii; assembly: GCA_001517045.1. NCBI lineage: Eukaryota > Viridiplantae > Streptophyta > Pinopsida > Pinales > Pinaceae > Pseudotsuga > Pseudotsuga menziesii. The sequence goes on along the minus strand of LPNX011002442.1, from coordinate 467,831 downwards.
CAATGTCCTCAATATTCAATTCCATAATTATAGGCATTCAACAAGTAGATGGAAGTCAAGGTGTCAAGCAGACTCCAAATTTCTAGATCTTAATATCATGTAAGAATGCTATATTTAGTCATTTGAAAGATTCGATGTTCTTAGATTTTGAATCAAAGAAGTGATAGGAATTTTATATGTGATGTAAGGTGGATTAGAAACAATAGAGGGGGTTTTTATAGCAGAGAGGCTGAGACTGTTGTAGGAAGGGTGGAGAGCCATCCAAGAGGCTAAGAGTGTTGTAGGAGGTCTAGTACATTTTCCTTGAAAATTTGCTTTAATCCTGCAAAATACGAGATGAGATTTTATTTATTGTGAGATTGGTTTAAACTTTCTTTAAATATGGATATTAATTAGTTTTGTTTGAAATGGTTTTGGTCATGGATTCCTTTGTAATGATGTTTTATTTATGAATTCCCATGATTTGATTTAATATATCAGATTCCATGTTTGGAATATCTTTATAAGAAAGGTTATTTATCTTAAGGTATGTTGAACTGTTTTTTCTCTAGATTAACAATTAACTTGAATCAGACTCATCAATAATATAATTCTTGTTATAGTCTAGTCAGCCAATGTCTTTCATAGAGATTGATGTTTTTCAATTGGCTTATGCCATTCTATGTCTATAATATTATCTTGACCCCTTTTCACAACCTATCCTACAATCCAAATTCCAATTTTGAGTCGCCTAAGCTCTGTATTCTTGTAGTCAAGAATAGATTTAGGACAAAAACCCAAAAGTATGAAGTTAGAGTGAAAGGATAGGTAAAATATTTTGATAGATGAAGGTTAAGGAAAAGGACCATATGTTTGAAATATGTGAAAAACAAACAAGGAATTTATAGTACAGCTATCTATGAGATATGTATCTTAATGACTCATAACATGGCTATTGATCAATACATTGCAGATCCATGCCAAGACATATAGGTCATGGATACCAAAAATACAATGTAGATCCATGCCAAAAGACTCAAATTTGGAGATAGCTACCAGACATACAGTGTAGATCTATGCCATAATAACCCAAACTTGAGCATAGCCACCGAACATACATTCTAGATCTATGCAATGATGTGTACACAAAATAGTCCTTCGCAACCTAGGGAACGCATATAATAGAAGAACATGCCTACAAGAAACCCAAGGTATTCATTCCGAACCCAAATGATAGGATTCTATCCATGTGAATAAATGTCCTGACGTCGAACATGGTAGAAACAACTTGATTACTAGGCATTGAGGTACACCGTTAACAAGTGCAAATGAAGTCACCATTGATGTCAATGATTCCGAAGGTAACCTGCTACATTCCAATGAATGTGAATAGATTATTTGAAGTCAAATATTCGATGAAATATTTCAATCAGAGGCCAATGAGGTAAACCTACCGTTGAAAACGAGGTAACCTGCCATTGAGGCATGCAAGCGCAAGTTACTAACTAGTTTCTAAGTATAATTCCTGGATGATGTGATAATGTTAATGGGAATAGACTTGTCGAAGGAGGGCCATGATTCTTCCCCCACCATCAACACAAAACAGGAACAAAGTTTCTTGAAGTGATTTTGAGTACTAAGTAACTTTACGATAGACTCAGGCATGGCCGAAATGAAACAAGGCTTTAAAAAATGCAAAGGTTAACTCGAAAAAAATGCTTCCCTTGAACAACACGACACGTGACTTGGAATCATTGACTTAGTGAGGAAGAGACCAATACATAATGCAACAAATTGCTGATGCATTCTTCGGATGACGCAAAGGAACAAGTGTTCTCATGGACTTAGTATGACTTGGGGACAAGCTAGTTTCCCAACTATTTGAATGAGATGCAAAAGGTGCCATGTTCAAGGGTGATTCCAAGATTCCATTAATATGGATTCAAATACATTCCCCTTTCCCTTATTTTCCCCATCATGATTGATGAGTTCCTATTTTCTTTTTAACAAGTTGGAATAGGGTAACAAACGCTCAATGTAACTCATCCTTTGGATAAGTCCAATTGTTATATTTTTATCATTTAAGCAATATAATATTAGGATCTTATATGAGAGAATAACATTCACAACAATCAATTAGAAGAGATAATAGACACAAATATTTTCCTCAGGGAAACCATAAAGGAGAAAACTCTATAGCTTCCTCAAGGATAGAATGAGCACCAATGGAAGCAGTAAAACCCAAAGACAAAAAGATGATCTCCAACAGCTATTCTTTGTCTCACTTGATCAATATTCTCCTCTCTCACTTATGCTCTATAGCTGGGTGAGTGTTTATTGTAAATAGAGAGGCTCACTCTCTATTTATAATAGTTTCCGAAGTGACAATAACTTACCAGGTCTGACTTCTCTAGGAGAGTCTAATAATCCTAGTGCCCCACAATTGTGGGGAATTCCCCCACCCCTCGATCAACAAGGAGGGTTAGACTCTATGAATTTACATGACTTGATTACGTTAATGATTCTCCCGATAGGAGCATCGGGGACAAGTGAATCCATTCCGAACTTACAGATACATCAACACTCCCTCTTAACTGGGAAGGTATTCTCTTGACACAATTCATCAACACAAGTATTCATCAATGGATCATCACTGGATCATCATCAAAACTGGATCATCACTGGATCATCATCAAATATGGATCATCACTAGATCATCATCAAAGTTGGATCATCACTAGATCATCATCAACATCACTGCTCCTACTATCTTGATCAAATGGTGTTGTCTCTTGATTCTACTCGTCATAGGAAGTTCTACAGAGACAACCTCTTTTCATGCTGGTTGTAGGCCTAGACTCCATGTAGGTCTTCATCTTCTTTAGCACTTATATCTGACCATGGGAGGAACACATCCAGCATCCATGTCATAAAGGCATGCCCAACACTCATATTTGCATCTATTGCAGATATGGAGAGAAGGTTATTCTTGAGTCCTGGCACAAACAATACTTCCTTTATTATCATAGACTTTCCAGAGTCTAGTTTGTATGAGGATTCCCCACTAACTTTTATTGGATACTGGTAGTCATCTCCTAGTTTCACCTTGTGAGGTGATTCATGTTCTGAAAGTCTCACAAAGGATTCCTTGAATCAAGTCATATGTTTGGAAGCCCCACTATCTATAATCTAATCATTTCTTCCATGAGTAATGTTTCATGTGAGAGCAGAAATCAAAACATATTCATCCTCGCTTGAAGAATCTTCACTTTCATATCTGGTTCTCTTTGATGAAGGTTCATCATCCTCTGCAGCATGAGCATGATGTATTATCTTGTTTCCCTTCTTCTTGTGAGAGCTACTTTTGTTCTTAGGACAATCTCTAGCAGAGTGTCCTCTTTCATCACATGTATAGCAAATGAACTTAGAATTATCTCTAGGATTTCTAGAGTTATTTCTTTGATTAGAGTACTTACTTCTGTGATGGCTGGATCTGGGTTTCTTGGATTGTACTGTGAGATATTGATCTTCATTTCCCATCTTCTCTTCTCGAGCTGCTATCCGAGCTTATTCTTGAGAACATTCTTCCCACAGTCTGCTGAACTTGCCTAGCTTCTTTCTAGCACAAATCCCTTGAATGAAGGAGTCCCATGTCCTAGGGAGACCATTCAAGGTGGTCATCACAATTTCTGCATTCTCCACTTCTTCATTGACTGCTTCTAATTGTTCCTTGATATGAGAAACCCTTGTGAAGTAAGACTGGATGGTCTCTGCATTCTGGATCTTCACATTCTTCAATTGATTTCTCAGAGTCATCTTCCGGTTTATGTTCTTCCCTTCAAACAATTTGGTTAGGGCATCAAACATAGCTTTAGGTGTCTTGAGGGAGGACACCTATGGTATAAGGTGATCCTTGATAGAATCAGCAATGATCCTCTTTGCCATAACCAACTTCTTCTTATGTAAGGCCTTAGCCTCATCTCCCTCTGGAACTGGAACCTCCTCATTGATGTAGGAGTCCAACTCATTCTCTTCCAGGACCAGGGAGATCCTATACTTCCAGGCTCGGAAGTTATCAGCTCCCTCAAGATTTTCATCAAGATTGGTATGATGAGACATCTTAACTGAGAACCTCAAATGGAAATACAAAATATTTAGATCTTACCAGGTTAAGATGTCAGATATGGATTTGGAGCTGAAATCCTGCAGTACTAGTTCAGGAGCAAATTAAGGTTTTGCTTTTCCGAATTTTTGTCCAACCAAATGCTTTGAAATTGATCCCTAACTTTGATTTTGGGGAGGAGATCAATCCAGGGCTGGGCTCACTGAAAAATTCCTCTTCTGTGAAAAGCCCTAATTTTTGGTAGCAGTGTCGGGTCCAAAATTGAAAAACCTTAGAATTGGATTCTGCTTTGAGAGAAAGATGCGCCCTAGGGAGGAGAGTTATTCCACCTTACTTTTGCTGAAAATATGTGGAGGAAGGTCCACAAAGTAGGAAGCCCTAGTTCCCGCAGCTGCACAGTGTCTTCTTCTCAGGTTAGCTTTGATCCCATGTTAGATTTTTAACATTAACCTAGCATTATTAGGATCTTTAACTGAGATAATAACAAGCACATCAATCAAACACAAGAGACAATGAACACAATGTTTTTCCTCGAGGAAACCATAGATGGAGAAAACCCTGCAACTTCCTCAGAGATAGAATCAACACCAAAATAGAAAATCCCAAAACATTAAGATGATCTCCCAACAGCAGTAACCTTCTTTCTATCTAGCCCCGGTGTCTTCTCCTTCCTCAACTATGCACTACACTTGAGTGTGTATGAGATGTGTGTAAAATAGAGAGGTCACCTCTTTATTTATACTGCTTCCCGGCATGAATAAAACCCTACTAGGGCCGAATTCACTAGGTGGGTCTAATAACCCTAGTGCCTCGGAACTACGGGGACTTTAACCCTTAGACAATAGGAGGGTTACCCACAATGACTTGACATGACTTGTTTATATTATAGATCCTCTCTATCAAAACATCAGGGCATGACATCATGACTCAATTACATTACAGACACATCTCGGAATAAACATCGGGGTACAAGACATAAGATACATAGATGAATACATTCTGAATTTACAAATACATCAACATTTACATATTCCATTAATTAACTATCATGGTTACTCCAAACCTAGGTAATAGATAATATGTGGATGAGATAAGTGTTATTAAACAAAATAGTGTTCTTTTGAAATAAAAAATTTCCACTTGTTAATTTGAACTTTCTTACACTTTGAATTCACTCACAAAAATGCATTCACTTTATTTATCAATTTAATGAGGTCTAAAAGAAAGATCCATTTCTAAATATCCCATATCTCACTCATGGTGTATGAAGTGCAAGGGAGTGAAGTCACTGTTTGAGCACTGCACTATGTATCTAGACATTATCTAGGGGTAAATAAATAGTAAGTGCCTTTTTATTCTATTTGAGGCATGCCTACAATGGTATCATCACCATTAGGATTGATTTATTCATTATCATATTAGGTTTTGTACACATTAAGATAGTTAAAATTTTGAACCTAGTATGCATTTACACCACACCTTCCATCTCATTTCAAACCATTCAAAAGCATTTCCATTTCTAGTTGCGCCGAGAGGTGCTCTACAACCCAGTATGGGGTAGATCTTGTAACGTTACGTAACGTTATGTCGGCTATTAAAAAAAAAAAAAAAACTAGAAGTAACTTTACATAATGTTATGTCGGCTATAAAAAAAAATAGAAAATTAGAAGAAAAAAATACAACAACTATATAAATAGCAAGAAGTATCACAAACTACATCATAACTAGCTTAAATTTGAAGCTTAAATTCAAACTTTAATTGACAGTGGGTTAGCGAGGGCAGTTCAATTCGAGTTGATGCGCAAAGAGCATCTGGGGCTAGGTGCAAGTGCAGGATGATTTTAACAAAAGAACTACCCTTATCGCAGCAGCCTAGCAAGAACTACCCTTTCAGAAAAGCACAGTGTGGAATGGATCGGAAGAATAAGAAACGTACACGTGGAACTGGACTAGCTGGACTGGGATTATTTTCTGGCAGGGATATGATATTTGATCATAAATGCTGTTATCTGCTTTTGCTCAGCAAAAAGCGATCCCGAGGCTTTTTAAAATTTGTCGTCCTTTGTCTACGCGTCCTCTTCTTCACTTCACCAGAGTCCTTTTTGTTTTGTTTGTGTAGAAGGTTGTTAGGGCCCAGTTCTTCCGAAATATGGATGTGGACAGGTAATGTCGGCTGAGTATTGCTTCCACATAGAAGGAAGAAGTAAGGGCTGAAGAACTAGAAAAATATGGGGAAGAGGATATTGGAAACCATCAAAGCGTGCCCCAAACCTCGGATATTTAGAAAGTTGATGCACCTTACACCGCCGGACTGTCATCCATTGTGTGTTCTGCGTCGATCTCACCAGTCGATTGAAGAACTGCGCTCCATTTAGAAATCCTTTCTGCATGCTAGAATTACAAATCGTTTTTACAGGTATTTTTATAATAGTTTTCATTATTAATTTTCAATCGAATTCAAATTCTAGAATCTATTTGGATGTAAGTTGCAGGTTGTTTTGATTTTAAATCCAAGTTCCCAAAATGATTCAGTTCTATTCTGTTAGTCTTTAAATCCAAGTTCTCAAAACGATTCCGTTATGTTCTGTTAGTATTTATCGTGGTAATTTTCCTTGTGACATTTTTATTATATGCCATTAATTCTCAAACAACATACTATCCAGTTAAAAATAATAATTACCAGTTCACCAAGCCAAATGCAAAATTCGCCTACATTGCCCTGCCAGAAAGTGCTTACTGCAAATAGAGTTTACCCTAATGAAGTATATACTGATTAGATCTACCTTCAACAGTGAGCTCTTTGGCAGCAGTATGGTATATATAAGTAATACTTGCCTATCATAAAGGGATGCAAGTTTAGGAACGTTTCTCAAAGCAAGACATTAGGTTCACAAACAATGATGATTGTGTATGCCAAGGAGAATACAATCCGAACTGTATAAGCTTGGCACATCAAAATAATAAGTGGAAAAGTTTTGAATTAGTTCATCAACAAGAGAACTGAGTTCACCATGTGCGTGATAATTATTTTCAAGTCTATTGTCTGAGTAATAAACAAATTCACTACCATGACGTTGTCCAAATATTTATTGCGCCGAGAGGCTCTCTACAACCCAGTATGGGGGAGATCTTGTCACGTTCCGTAACTTTATGTAACGTTAATCTTCCTACCTAACAAAAAAATAAAAAGTAAAAAATAACAAAACATTAAAAAAATAAAAATTTAATTATCCCCCCAAAAAATGTGGATCATAAAAAAAACACAATATGGGGGAGATGTCGTAATGTTCCTACTTATCAAAATAATAAAAAATAAAAATTGAATTATTTGCAAGAGAATGTTGGCCTTTTAAACAACCCATGGTTTTATTGTATATGGTTTAGGAGGACCGGGCACATGGTTTTAAAACCATGTGCAAGGCCTCCTAAAAAAACCCATGGTTTTATTCTACATGGTTTAGGAGGGCCTTGCAAATGGTTTTAAGACCATGTGCAAGGCCTCCTAAACAACCCATGGTTTTAGGAGGGCCTTGCATATGGTTTTAAAACCATTTATGGGGAGGTGTTGTAATGTACGTTCCTAACAAAATAAAAAATAATATTAAATATTATATGTTGGCCATAAATAATATTAAATATTAATAATAAATATATTATATGTTAACCTTAAATAAAAAGATGTGTCTTTCGGTTTGAATCAAATTAATGGTATATTTAGGAAACACCAAAGTTGATAGCTCATTGAGTGTAATACCTAAGAAGAGGTTTGCACCTACAGAGATTTGATCCCTCTCGGTGCTTGATAAAGCCTAGGATTTGGATCTACGATGGTTATAAATTACATTGCATGTCCTATATGCCAAGATTACACACGCATGATGGATGTACTTTTTTTTTATTATGTTTTCCAGAACGTGTAAGAGTTTTTAGCCTATAGAAATGCACTTGCATGTGTGAAATGGGTTGAATATATTCTTATATTGTACTTATATTGCTTCAGTCATTTTTCTTGTAATAGGTAATTACATTGACATTTAACATTACTCTAGGAGAAAGTGATTGTTAGGTCAAGGGAGACATTGGAGGAAAAGGGTGATCATGAATGTTATTTCCCTTGCGCTCAATGCAAGGACTTGGATACGAGGAGACTTTTAATAAAAACAACTAAAATACACTATAGACAATATGGGCACATTGAAGGGGGTATGAATATAGCCCCTTGGTAACTTATTTATTATATGTTTTTATATTTATCTTATTAGTAAAAAATTCTATCATTTTAGTATTTGTTATAAACACCAATTTTATCTAACTATTTGTATTTATAAATGCAAAGAGTCCCATTGTTTTGTTTGAGAATGTGCCTAATAGTAGTATAAATATTATTGTACAAGATGATAAAGATGGAGTGAATATTGGAGATCATGTTAATCCTATGGAAGGAAATGATGTTGATGATATAATTGAGAATGATGGGATATATAGATTGACCCTAGACAACTTTTATCCAATGTATGACAAATTTGATGATATTCCTGATGTACCTCTGATTGATAGGGAATAAATACCCCCGTATGAAGACTCGAGGAAAAGTATTATCTCTACTATATTGTTTTGTGAAATTGAAAGTGTTGAATGGTTTTTCAAACACTTGTTTCACATAGATACTAAGGCGTGTAATTTAATTCTTCATACATACATACATATTTTCTCTCTTTTTTATTGTTAATTAATTTGTAAATGAAGCATGCAATGTTGATAATTAATATTCTTTACATCAACTGAGTTATTTTTTATGTTGTAGGTTGTTAGGTGATTTTCTCTTACCACTGCCAAATAATCTACCTTGCACATAAAACAAATTATATTTCATTATGAAAGATATAGGAATGGAGTATCAAGTTATTGATGCATGCCCTAATGATCATTTTATATAATATGGACAATGTGCATTAGAAACAAAATGCCCTCAATGTCAAACTAGTAGATATTGAACCAATGAAGTACCAAATAATGTGCCCCATAAGGTTCTTTGTCATATTCCCATGATTTCATGTTTGCAGCGATTGTTTAGGTTCCAAAACATAACACAATTTATGGATTACCATGCATAAAATATAAGTGAATATGTTTTTTTTAAATGCTTGAAGATAGTTCTTCATTTAGTAACATCGATGAAAGATGGGCAGTTTTTAAAGAAGAACCTCATTATGTTAGGATCTCATTGGTAGTTGATGGTGTCAATCCATTTGCAAGTCTTAGGTCTATCTACATAGTGTGGCCTATTTTTGTTATAAACAATAACCTTCTTCCTTGGATGTCAATAAATAGGGAGAACACAATGGTGATAATGATTGTTCTAAGTATTTGTTTACAATAATGTTTTTAACATAACATTTCATTTGTCTTGATCATTGCATATTTGTTAGATATATGTACACGGTATTAAGTATGCTTATTTCTATCAATTAGGTAAGTATGAAGTAAAAGATACATATGTATATATTGAGCCTCTTATTGGAGAACTTCTTAAGCTATTGGATGGAATCACTATGTACAACATCTATAGACCAAAAGGGAAAAACAATTTTAATTCCATTGTACTTACATGGACAATTCATGATGCCCCATAATTAACACATTTTTGTGGTATGTAATGTACTACTGCACTTTAAATGTATATAAATTTATGAAAATATCATTAATGTTTTAAACTAATTTATTGGTATATAACTAATTATATTGGCATCGATCCATATCTTGCAGGTCTTCAAACAAAGGGGAAATATGCATGTCTAATTTGTGGTCCTAGGTTCCGATATCTTGTCATTCAAGATGTTTAGGGGTGGAGATGTTTGATGAGTATAGGTACTTCCTCCCTAAGAACCACATGTATTAAATTACTAAAAATATATTTTCAATGGGAAACCAAGACTAGAACAAAACCACAAAGAATGACACCTCAACTATGGAAATTGGAATATAATAGAAATCGCCAAGGTAAGCAATTCAACTATGTATCATATGTAATGTTATACAACATTTTTTTTTAAATTCATTTTATTGTATCTAAAAATTGTTTTTGTAAGTTAATTTATATTTCATAATGATCATCAAGGAATTAATGGGATTCCAAGAGGAATTTGTTAAGCACTAAATCCCCTCAAAGAGCATAAAATAAGAAAGAGAGAGTAATTCATCGCCTTCCAATTTGTAATCCATACTTCAAATATGTTGCAACACCTTATAGGGACCATATTAATTGAGTGATAATTTATTTTCCTTCTTTTTATACTTGAGGGACATCTGTTTGTATGGTTGTAGCCTAAAAAATACCTAATCCCCCACTTCAAATATCCTTTCACTATGATTTTGATCTACTTGTTGTTTCATCCTATTTTGTGATATATCCAAGTTATCTTTCAATAGTTGGAGAACCTCTTGTTGGCGCTCTTTGTAATCCTCCACTGCTTGAACCTTAGGTTTATCTTTCAAGGAATATGTTATGGAAGGAGGATGATAGACATAAAGTGCCATAAATTGTGACATTTTTTATAAAGGATAGAAAGATGTGTTGTACTGGCATGTTGCTAAGGAAAACTACTTGACCCATTATGTTTGCTATCATATGAAAAGAAAAGAAGATACCCTTGTAGTCATTTATTCACAATCTTAGTTTTTCCATTAAATTGAGGATGGTAATAGGAGCTTTGAGCAAAACTAAGTGCCCCCAAAAGGAAGATATTTCCTTCCAAAAATTACCAATGAAAATTGGGTCTCTATCACTTACAATATTATTGGGGATTCTATGTAGCTTCTAAACTAATTACATGAATGTTGCAAGTACTATATTTCCTTTAAAAGGATGAGAAATAAAACATAAGTGGGCATACATTGTGAGTTTATTCACTACTACCATGATGATCATCTTTCCTTATGAATTTGGTTGACATGTGATAAAATCCACTAAGACCCCTTTCCAATGATGATTTGGTATGGCTAGTGGTTATAGGAGAACATGTAGGCTTGATTTTATCTCCTTTTTTTTGTTGGTAAACTAAACATTTTCCGAAAAAAATTTGGTCATAATATTTAAGACCTTCCCAAAAAAAATACTTTTTGATCCTATGCTATGTTTTCAAGCACCTTGAATCTCCTCCTATATGAGAAGTGTGAAATTCCAAAAGGACCTTATGTTTGAGTTCAAAATTCTTACATAAATATCTATGTAAGAAGTAAACCTTGGATATATTTGTGTGGAAAAACTAATGGTTTATATGGATATGCATAAACTCAAAGTAATAATTGACCAACAAATCATTGATTCATTTGAAGCACGATTGATGATTCTCAGCTAAGAACTCATCATTTATATAACAACAGTAAAAAAAACTCAAGAACTTGTAGCATTCCCTTGAATTCACGAGCTTCAGTAATATAGCCTCAACCAAAGTCTTTCACTGAACAAAAGGGATTCTATTCCTTCTCTTCCTTTTCATTTTCAGTGTATTATTATCACTTTCAGTTTCACTCTCAGGATGAGAAGAAATCTTGGCCTTATTCCTTTTTTTCTTTCTCGCATCCTTGTTTTCACTTCCATGTTCATTCTCAGAAGCATAAGAAATCCTAGTGTTTTTCTTTATTTTTTGCTCACTCTCTCTTTTACTCTCACTCTCATGGATTTGACCTGAAATAAGAACCCAAAGAATATTTCTTTGTCCCATGGGAAATATAGATCTAAGTCTTTCATCATTAATATTGTTTACCGAGGTCTTTTCCAAAGTCTATAATCTCATGAATTTAGAAATTAGAGCCAATTTTCTTAGATACAAAACATCCTTTGCTAGCATAGTTGGATATATCATGATGTTAGGATTTGAATATGTTTTCCATACATTTTTGATCTCGTTCGTTGCAGGATTGTAACAATGCAACCCATAACAAAGGACTACAAATTTGAAGGTAAAAATTATAAGATATTTAGAAAAGTAGTACACATTGGGGCTTATTAGGGAATTAATTTCCAAAGATACTTGTAAACTACTCAATGAACTACTATTTACTGAAGGAGAGATACTAAAGGAGAGATTTTATGTAGCTGGTAAAATAATGAAATTAAAATCCCAAGCATCAATCACAACCACTTTTTAGATTACGAGTTGTATAATGTGTACCAAAAAAAACTAATTGAATCTAAATAGACACTATTTTGTTAATTTAGGTAAAATACAAAATAATTCCAAATGTTATTAACAAATAGATATATGATACCAATATTAAATATATCATTGGGTTTAAAATGCAACCTCAAAATTTAAAATAAACAATTTAAGGATTATGGAAATAAAATTCAATATTTTCCATGAGAATGAAAAGGTACAATTGAATGAAAAAAAAAAAGATTTACCCTCCACAAAAGTTTTGTTGGACTTTGTTTGAATCATAACAACCATTGTGCTATATAAATTTGAGTAGGCCTTACCTTAAACAACAAACCAATAAAAATATCAACAAAGTAGGGTAAACCAAAAATTACCAATTTAAGAGCATTATCTTTGAGATCTCAATGTATAGTTTCTTTGCCTTCATTGTGAACATTTGTAAACATTTATTTTCCATTAAAATTATTTTTGTGTTCCTTATCATTCTTTCTATCCTCTTTTGGATTTTCCTCACCTCCAAATAGGGAAACTCTTCCGACCCATCTCAAAAAATGTTTTCCTCCACTTGAGTATCATTTTTTAGTTGTTTCTTAAAACAAGCCTACTCAACTACATAAATCATCTTCTCGGAGGTTTCCTTTCAAGTTCAACGGAGAGAAAAAACTAAACATCCCCTTTTTGTGCCTCATAGTACGTAATCTTCCTTTGATCTAATTTAGAGGATTTCTCTATTACCATGAGGAAGACAATTCGTTATGTCCAATAATATTTAAGTTCAAGGTTCCATTAGGAAGAGTTCCATGGTTGGATATAATGATGAGTTAATTTTGTCTATATAAGCTTAGTCTTAACACCTGCTTGAATGCCACTATTATATCATCGTTAACAAAATCCACACTTGTATTTTGGTGACCTAAACTAATGTCTTTTCTTAATGACCAACAAGTATTAAGTGAACCCATTAGGTCATCTTGGGCCAGACTGGACATAGATTTCATGCAACAACCATTTGGATTCAAAGTTTTCTCACTACCCTTTCTTTGTCATTTAGGAAAAAATAAAACACAAGCGAAGTTTATATAATCTTGTAAAATTTTAGCGAAGTTTTCATTGAATCATAAAATCTTGCAAAATATTCACTCAATTATAAAACCTTGTAAAGTCTTGACATTTTTTTACAAAATCATCAAACATTGTGAAGTCTTGATGTTTTTTTTATAAAGTATACAACTTTACATAATAATAATAAAATATATTCATTACACAATAATTAATAATTTTATATATTTAGAAAATGTGTGCCTTCTCAAATATCAATTTTGATAGTATTTCACCACAAATATATTATATTTGTGGATCATAACCACCACTTCTCTCAAGGTGAGAGAGATTACTCTTTGTTTTCCTACTTTTATTATACATCCATTATTACTAAGTCATTCTTTATTGAAATACCTTTCAAGTTCATCAGATGGTGTTAAATAGGCACACAATTATTTCTATCAATAAATAAATAAATAAAGAATATTTATAAGTCGTATATCATAAAAATAAACAAATTGATTGACATTTGACTTAATAAAACTTCAAGATAACTATGTACTCACTTCATATTTGGCATGTACACTTGAAGTAGACTATGTTCTAAACATAATATTTGAACTTGTATATTCTTTGTTTTTGGTCTAGAAATATTTGAACCTTGCCTTCTAGCTGAGAGTCATCTATATTTGTTTTTTTTAATATTTTAGTTATCAAACAAAACATCCTTTAAAACCTCTATTTTTTTAAATTTTGGTTGCCAAACAAAACCTCATTTAAAATTCCAAATTTCATTTAAAGATCAAAATTAATATAATATATTATGGGTTATATGTGATTGGTTTTGATATTTTTTTAATATTTATATTTTTGGAGCCTACATGTGCCACTTTATCTTTTCAGACTCTATAACAACTCATGTTTTGTATGTAATTCAATGTTTATGATTGAAAGCTAACTTTCTACATACAAACCAGCGTAGATCCAAATCCTAGGCTCTATCAAGCCCCGAGAGGGATCAAATCTCTGTAGGTGCAAACCTCTTCTTAGGTATTACACTCAATGAGCTATCAACTTTGGTGTTTCCTAAATATACCATTAATTTGATTCAAACCGAAAGACACATCTTTTATTTAAGGTTAACATATAATATATTTATTATTAATATTTAATATTATTTATGACCAACATATAATATTTAATATTATTTTTTATTTTGTTAGGAACATACATTACAACATCTCCCCATAAATGGTTTTAAAACCATATGCAAGGCCCTCCTAAAACCATGGGTTGTTTAGGAGGCCTTGCACATGGTCTTAAAACCATTTGCAAGGCCCTCCTAAACCATGTAGAATAAAACCATGGGTTTTTTTAGGAGGCCTTGCACATGGTTTTAAAACCATGTGCCCGGTCCTCCTAAACCATATACAATAAAACCATGGGTTGTTTAAAAGGCCAACATTGTTTTGCAAATAATACAATTTTTATTTTTTATTATTTTGATATGTAGGAACATTACGACATCTCCCCCATATTGTGTTTTTTTTATGATCCACATTTTTTTTGGGATAATTTTATTTTTATTTTTTTATTGTTTTGTTATTTTTTACTTTTTTATTGTTTTGTTAGGGAGGAAGATTAACGTTACATAAAGTTATGGAACGTGACAAGATCTCCCCCATACTGGGCTGTAGAGAGCCTCTCGGCGCAATAAATATTTGGACAACATCATGGTAGTGAATTTGTTTATTACTCAGACAATAGACTTGAAAATAATTATCACGCACATGGTGAACTCAGTTCTCTTGTTGATGAACTAATTCGAAACTTTTCCACTTCTTATTTTGATGTGCCAAGCTTATACAGTTCGGATTGTATTCTCCTTGGCATACACAATCATCATTGTTTGTGAACCTAATGTCTTGCTTTGAGAAACGTTCCTAAACTTGCATCCCTTTATGATAGGCAAGTATTACTTATATATACCATACTGCTGCCAAAGAGCTCACTGTTGAAGTTAGACCTAATCAGTATATACTTCATTAGGGTAAACTCTATTTGCAGTAAGCACTGTCTAGCAGGGCAATGTAGGCGAATTTTGCATTTGGCTTGGTGAACTGGTAATTATTATTTTTAACTGGATAGTATGTTGTTTGAGAATTAATGGCATATAATAAAAATGTCACAAGGAAAATTACCACGATAAATACTAACAGAACATAACGGAATCGTTTTGAGAACTTGGATTTAAAGACTAACAGAACATAACCGAATCATTTTTGGAACTTGGATTTAAAATCAAAACAACCTGCAACTTACATCCAAATAGATTCTAGAATTTGAATTCGATTGAAAACTAATAAAGAAAACTATTATAAAAATACCTGTAAAAACGATTTGTAATTCCAGCATGCAGAAAGGATTTCTAAATGGAGCGCAGTTCTTCAATCGACTGGTGAGATCGACGTAGAACACACAATGGACGACGGTCCGGCGGTGTAAGGTGCATCAACTTTCTAAATATTCGAGGTTTGGGGCACGCTTTGATGGTTTCTGATATCCTCTTCTCCATATTTTTCGGTGAGAGCTAACGATAGAGCTGCAGAGTCTTAAATGACTCTGTCAGCTAATGCATCCCTATGCCCCCATCATAACATCATCCATGCTCTGGCACCTGCGATCGGGAAACATCCTTTCGGCTGGGCGACGTAGACTGGAATCTGCAGGCGCCGATCCACCCAGATCGGATGGGCGATCAGACAATACCCTGGGCGATCAGACAATACCCTGCAACCGCAGACTTGAGTCGTTGTCAGTCAAATCACTCATGCGTATGGAGTCCAGCAGGTGGTATCTGAGCCAGCTTCATCTCCGAGCAGAAAAGGTACTAAATTTTCAGACTGTAAAGATTTTTTCAGACTGTAAACATGGTTGGTTGATACGTTCGGGACAAAGTATGCTATATATGTATATAGGTAAATGTTGAATGACAGCCATGTTGAATTCATGAAGAGAAAGGGTACAAGCTCTATGCTGGGGGGACCTGAACTGGACAAGCACAAGCCTGTTTTTCGCCTATTGGAAATATCCGTGACCTGGACTTGGTATTTCATGGAAGCTGAGCTTACCAATTGATTTTTTTTCCTATAAATCTGTATATTGGAGAGACTTTTCATCGTATACTTTTCCCTCTCTGTTGTTGTGAGTGATTCTTCTCAGTGTTGTTGGTGTAGAAGAATGTATTTCCTTGTTATATTTGCTATTTGCTTAGCCTCTGTTTCTTCACGCCCGGTATCATTTTTGGAGGATTTTAAAGTGACATGGGCTGACGATCATGTGAAAACAATGGCGGACAAGAACTCGGTTGATCTTGTCTTGGATCAAAATTCAGGTGGGCATTGTTCTAGCTTCCGTCGCTGATTGTTATAGTGTAAGAAATTTGGAGTTTTTTTAAGAAAATATCATGCAGTATGGTTTTTTTTGTTGGTTTAAAATTACTAGAGAGTTGCATCTAATTTGGATCATATTAGCTGTAAATTTGGTAAGATTTTGGGGTGTCTCTTCTGAACTAGTTCACTGTAAAGATCAGTAGTAAGCAGTAAGCAGATCAGATCATCTGTGCAGTAAGCAGAAACCAACATGTTGTAAACTATTTTCATGTAAATTCTGTTTTTCAATGATGTATTTGTAGATTTCGTTATTTTGTCTCTGTGTAGTCATTATTTTCCACTTTTAATTGTTGCCGAGAATGGGTGTTTAAAGCAGAGCAATTTAACAGTTTTTTTTTCATAACTAACAATTTAACAGCTTATTTAGCCTCCCATGTCCATGATGCCTATACTTCTGAAGTTGAAGCTTCAAGGTAAGGTAAGTTCAGTGACCAGATAACGATCTTATTAGCTATATATATAAAGAGTGAATTTTTAAAAGTTTAATTTTTTATATTATATTATTTAATTTTTATTTATGAAATGTATTAAATCTAAAAACTTAATTAAATGTTTGACTTTAAGTTTTAGAAGATTTTATTTATTTAACTTTTAACTTTATTTAATTGTGTTGCTATCATTTATACAAATATATTTGCATACCCATTTAACATTACAAACATGTGAAAATTAAGAAATTTTATTTTTCTAATTTTATTAGTCATCTATACATGAAAATATCCCCAAAGTCTACTAACATTACAAATATTTAAAAGTTCCCAATTATATAACAGTTGTGGTTGCTGATAACTTTAAATGTAACTTTAAGATTTTAATTTTAATTTTGTTGTTATCATTTGTCCATGAAAATATATTCTTATTGCCATTTAACATTATTAATATTTAAAAATTATTTTTTATTTTATTTTATTTTTAACCTTTTTCTGTTTAATTTTATTATTATCTATACATAAAAATATTTGCAAATTCTACTAACACTACAAATATTTAAAAGTTACCAATTATATAAAAGTTGTGGTTGCTTATATAAAAGTTGTGGTTGCTTATGTTCTTTCAGAATTTATTCCAAGAAAACAATGCTATTTAAGCCTTCGATCATTTGGCCAAATTGAAAACTGTGATTTTAAAAAGTGAAACGAAATGACATCATAATACCTCCCATTCATTCTAATAGAATATAAATTAAGATTGAGTGGAATAGAAATTAAGTTTTTTTTGAAAAAAAACTTATATATAGAGATATAAAAAATAAAATTTGAAAATACATATAAAAAATTAAAATATTTGTAGAAAAATTCTTTACTTGATTTTAGTGAGTGTATTTTCAATAAATTATAAGTAATGTGTATTAATAAGATACATGATTCAATGTATCATTATGAAAATGTTTTCTTTAAGTTGGTTTCATTTGTATTAATTGTATTGTGTAAATACATGTTTAAGGCATATTTTATTGTAGAAAATATGTTAATAAATGACATGGAATTAATAGTATTTCATACTTTGCAAATCATTTCATATGGTTGTTGTTAATGGAGTAAAAGACACTTATGTTGTCATGATTACTTGAAAGCTTTTTTGATAGAGCACAGTTATAGAAAGAGATGTCTTAGATATCTTAGTGAAAGTAAGTCATTATTGAGACATAGACTATTAATAGAGACACTTATTAGTATGACTGAAAGATAAGTATATGTGGAACTTTTGTATTAATTGGAATTTAAAATTGACATAATAATTACTTTAAAAGTTGTTTTATGATCGCTAAAAGTAAATATTAGATATATTTGCACAATATTTTAGTTCTAACCTTATATAAAAAGATGAAACTTCAACATTCTAGTTACACTTTTGGAATATAACTTTTATTTATGGAAAATTAGTATAACTTCAAGAAAATGAGATTTCTCTTAAGATTGGTATGTAAACACTAAAAGTTTTCAAATTTTTCTTTTGCAAAGTTATAGTTAACATGTAGTTATTGTGTGTTACTATTTTTTTCATAATTTTTAATGTTGATTTTATACATTTATTTAAAAAAAGAAACTCAACCTTTTTATTAGCTTGTAGGTCTTCATCTTTACTTGTGCCATTTTTTTTTCATTTTAAAAATAGGTGAACCAATTAAAAGTTACAAAGACAATAAGAATCATATGTTGTATAGAAATTCAAAACATATGACCAAATAAAAATGAAGAAAAAAACATTATTGCTTTCATGACTTTTTTCGCTCGTATGGGCTCTATACATGTCAAAATGATGCCTTTGAGGTTCCTCCATCCCAACCCCTGAACTGATGTTGAGTCTAAGTTCATGATACAATACTTGGAAGCTTTCAAGTTTAGAGATCTCTTCTTATGATCTGGAAAATGAGCTAGACATGACAGGTTAGTCAAATAATACAATATGTCTACATACCTATCACATCGAGCAATTTCTTTTGAAATTATTGAGACCATAGGCAATGGATCTTCTTTTAAATTAAGAACTTCTTCATTTCCTTTTGTTAGTAACTGATCTAATCCTCTACATGTGACCAACTTGGTGGGTTGTGTTTCCAAGTCATATTCTTGGATCTTTGCAATCCATTTGGACCTAATATCCATACCATCTTATTTCTTGAGTATTTCTTTGACTGTCGGGTGCAAAACATATGCCATAATCTTTGAATATCCAATGAACACTCTGAAATGTTTGAACGACATCATCATTGTGTACACATATTTTTCCATATTGTGATACTTCAGTTTCATATTACTCAAATATTTTCTCATGAACACAATGGGTTGTTCTTTGTTTTTTTCAATCTTTTGCAGGAGGACTCTTGCAATAGTGTTAATGGAAGCGAAAGAAAAAATTTGAAATGACTTGGAATAGTATGGACTTATTAATATTGGTTCTAGGGTAATAGATTCTTTAACGGCTTCAAATTATTTATTGGCTTCTTCGGTCCATATGAAATCTGCATCCTTTTTTAACAACTTATTCAAAGGCTTAGTAATATCTGTAAAATTAGGAATAAACCTATGAATACAATTTATTTTGCCAAAGAAATACTTAAAGACTTCAAATTTTTTGGTAAAGGAATTTCTTTAATAGATTTTACTCTCTCTGGATCTATTTTAACGCCTTTCTTTGTAAATACATGCCCAAGTAACTTACCTTCAATGATGCCCAAAATAGATTTTTTTGGGTTTAAGGAAATTCTATACATGTGACAATGCTCAAATATCTGTCAAAGGTATAACACAACATGAACGCACAGTTTACAATTTACAAATATGAATGCA
>LPNX011002442.1:425872-442612 GCA_001517045.1 Pseudotsuga menziesii | reverse complement strand
GAAAAATTATATCTTGATAGTTTTAAAAGTTTTAGTGAAATTAAAAACTAAAAAATATTCACATATTCTATGGAAATTACATATTAAAGACTTTCACTTTTAGGCACATGAAATTTTTTTTTGAAAACATAAAAATAATTAAAAAATAAAACAATATACATGTGGCATGAAAATTATAAATGAAGACATCCATTTTTTAAGCACATTAAATAAGATTAAGTTTGAAAATATATGATAATTAACGCTTTAATATTAGTGTACTTGTCAAAAAAATGACCTTGTGTTTTTCCAACAACTTAAAAAAAACTAATATATAATTCCATGGTTATGATTAGCTATCAATTACAATTTTTCTTCATAGCCTTCTTCATTCCACGTATTTTCTTTGCTCTTTGTTTGCATTCCTTCTTTGTTTTCTGAATATGGGCATGGATTCCATTTTGAGCAAGCCTATGGTTGGATTCATATTTTTATGCAAGCTCCAAAGTGTCATAGATGAGGCCATATCCCATGGAGCATGCACCATGAGTAGTGAAGCCATAAACAAAAATGGTTTGTAAGTCTTTAACACCATATATCATCTTCAATTTATCTTGGATTTCAGGCTTTGTAAGGTTGGATCTCCCATGATGAAGAATGTCTATCGCAAATTGCTTTCTACCAAAATTATAATTGACAATGAGTTTCCTTGTGCGTAAGGTTGGTTGTGTTCCTGAATTAACCATTGGATCTCCTTTTTATCAAATTGTGACAAAACAATAAAATTGTTAAATGATGGAGAATCAAGTATTTCATAAATAGAAATGAACATAAATGTTGAAATGTTAAAAAAAAAATAGAAAAACATTATACTAAACAAATATACTACAGAACCTTAAAAA
This sequence comes from Pseudotsuga menziesii, assembly GCA_001517045.1. NCBI lineage: Eukaryota > Viridiplantae > Streptophyta > Pinopsida > Pinales > Pinaceae > Pseudotsuga > Pseudotsuga menziesii. The sequence continues at coordinate 441,731 of LPNX011002442.1, read as the reverse complement.
ATTTTATTTACAAGTTAAACATGATAAAGTTATTTACAATTTGAAGGGGATTAGAATAAAACTATGATAAAGTTAAGGAGAATTTGAAGGGGATTAGAATAAAACTATGTAGACCAAAATTAGACTAACAAATATAATACTTGAAACTTTAGAAAAATAGTATGTATAAGTTAACCACTTAAAAGTTATTTAGAGTTTGAAGGGGGGTGACCCTCGTTAAGTAACTTTAAAAACCTTGCATAGGCATAGTCTAACGTCCAACTCGGGACGTACTAGGGGGGTATCATAAGGAACAAGTTCCCTCCACCATTTGTAGCCGTGGGGCACCCCAGTTCCTGACTTCAACGAAGGCACGTGTACTAAGATTCCGAGTTAGAGAACAATCATCACATTGTCTCATAAATGTCCCCCTTGCAAATTAATCATAAAAATGAAAACTCCTAAACAAACATTATGAATCTATCAAATAATTTTAACAAAAATACAATCAAAACAATTCCTCTAATTTTATTCCTTCCAAATTTAAATGTAAAATTTCAATTCAAACTTGTAATAAATTTCTTTGAAATATACCAAATTCATTTTATAGGGTGTTCTCAAGATTTTAGTGTAATATTTCTATATTTTTTTCTCCAAAATCTTTTTTAGATACTCCATTATGAACTATAGTAACCATTCTTCTTTTATTCCTTCCAAATTTAAACGTAAAATTTCAATTCAAATTTGTAAATGTAAATGTATGCTAAATGTATGGAAAGAATAAAAAGAGAATGTGACAAAGTATGCTATATATATGTAAATGTTAATGTTAATTTTACACAATTCTAGCATATGTAAATTGCGTAACAGATCTAACAGCTCAGCATACTTTAAGTTTAAGCAATTCTAACTAATAATGTATATATGTAAATGTTAAGTTTACGTAGATTAGTAATAATTTGCTATGTTAGATATATCTTGTTTGTCTGGTTCCTGCATGTGTGATGATCTTTCCTCAATATTTACTTGATATATCAAAGCTAACCTTTGTAAAACCCTCATTTTTCTGAGAATTAAAGCTAACGTTTACAAACCGTCCTCATTTTTCTGAGAATTTTTGGTATGGAATTGATGTGGATTTTATCTGTTGGTGGAGCTATCAAATCTGAGGGGTTAATCTTCCTTTATTGATCTATTGTCCAAATTCAAAAATTGTGCCAAATCCATCTATGTGATTTGTTCGTGGCAAATCGATCTGATTTCTTCATGGATTTCTTTGGTGGACCATGGCCGGTCAGATCAATTTTCTTTATGGTTTGGATGGCCCATAGAACTTCAGATCATGTATGTGTGTTGTAACGCACTCAATCCTCAACTCTTCTATTCGTTCGACCGTCCATGGCTCTAGTTGTAGATCATGCCTGGGATCTGCTCCATACTCAGGTTGACACCTCTAGACTGTGATTTTTATGAAAGATCTATCTACTACATGATCTTTCTTGGCATGATGTTTATTCAAATCGATTTAGATTACTCTTGGCCAGGCATGGTGGTGTCGGCACATCTTGGGATGAGCGAAATAGTAGCATCACAGAGGTTAGCGGCTTGCGGCTTGGCCCTAGCTAGTTACCAAGATCATCAGCGAACGTTAGTGAGCCAAGAAGAGAACCAATCTTAGCTGGAAGGAAGAGGGAAGAAGTGAAAAAATAGGCCGAAGCCAAGTCCCCCCGCCTGCAAACAATTGCTGAAACGGAAAAAACGCCCCAAATAAACGAAGATCGGAACAACAATCCACAGCCCTTCCCAGAGTAGTAGTAGTTAGTGGGCATTCTTGCAGACAAACAGCCAACGAACGTAGTTAAAAGGTAAGGTTAAATGGTTCAACGAACGAATAATATAACAGGGAGGGGAAGGTGAACAATAGAAGAGAACAGGTATCTTATCCACTTGTAAGTTTATTTAGCTTATGGCCAGTTTATGTGAACAGAGGTTTTTTAGGCATAGGCAAAGGTAAACCAATAGAGGGAAAAGGAAGGAAGGGATATTACGTGGCTTGCCGGGATCAACTGGGCCAGAGGCGCTGCCTGCAAAGGCGGATCGATATAGGTATACAGCAGCTTGGTTGGAAGGAAGAGGGATAGAAGAAATCTAATCTGTTCCTTCCAAACTTAACATTTACCTATATACATATATAGCATACTTTGTCTGGAACGTATCAACCAACCATGTTTACAGTCTGAAAAAAAAAATCTTTACAGTCTGAAAATTTAGTACCTTTTCTGCTCGGAGATGAAGCTGGCTCACGATACCACCTGCTGAGCTTTAGATTATACCGTCCATCCCTCCCTCAGTTCCAACGTGCTGAAATCCGCCCGTAGAACAGGGCTGCAATTCTGAAACGTTTGACCATATGAATCCAATCGTTAGCTCGACTCCATACGCACGAGTGATTTGACTGACAACGACTCAAGTCTGCGGTTGCAGGGTATTGTCTGATCGCCCATCCGATCTGGGTGGATTGGCGCCTGCAGGTTCCAGTCTATGTTGCCCAACCGAAAGGACATTTTTCGATCGCAGGTGCCAGAGCATGGATGATGCTATGATGAGGGCATAGGGATTCATGAGTTGACAGAGTCATTTAAGACTCTGCAGCTCTATCATTAGCTCTCGCCATATTTTTCTAGTTCTTCAGCCCTTACTTCTACCTTCTATGTGGAAGCAATACTCAGCCGACATTACCTATCCACATCCATATTTCGGAAGAACTGGGCCCTAACAACCTTCTACACAAACAAAACAAAAAGGACTCTGGTGAAGTGAAGAAGAGGACGCGCAGACAAAGGATGGCAAATTTTAAAAAGCCTCGGGATTGCTTTTTGCTGAGCAAAAGCAGATAACGGCATTTATGATCAAATCTCATATCCCTGGCAGAAAATAATCCTAGTCCAGCTGGTCCAATTCCACGTGTACGTTTCTTATTCTTCCGATCCATTCCACACTGTGCTTTTCTGAAAGGGTAGTTCTTGCTAGGCTGCTGCAATAAGGGTAGTTCTTTTGTTAAAATCATCCTGCACTTGCACCTAGCCCCAGATGCTCTTTGCGCATCAACTCGAATTGAACTTCCCTCGCTAACCCACTGTCAATTAAAGTTTGAATTTAAGCTTCAAATTTAAGCTAGTTATGATCTAGTTTGTGATACTTCTTGCTATTTATATAGTTGTTGTATTTTTTTCTTCTAATTTTCTATTTTTTTTTATAGCCGACATAACATTATGTAAAGTTACTTCTAATTTTCTATTTTTTTTAATAGCCGACATAACGTTACGTAACGTTGTAACATTACGTAATGTTACAAGATCTACCCCATACTGGGCTGTAGAGCGCCTCTTGGCGCAATAACACTAACTTTTTATATATAACTTAATCCTTTGAACTAAGTTAATTATATAAAAATAAATAACAATAATTTTAATATTGCAAATTTAAATAATTAATCTATGAAACAAAACATTCATGTTTATATCAAAATATTATAATATTTAATTAAAATTCTATTTTATTATTATAATTAAATTTATTTTAATTTTGGTCATGGAAATTAGAGCAATTGGTAAAGAGTAATTGGAATAAGAAGCTATAAATAGAAGATAGCTAGTTCAAATTTCTCTTAAATACTTTAAAAAAAACATAAATTTTATTAATATTAAAAAATTACATTATTATAATTAAAATATTTTATTTTTTAAATCAAACATGTATTAATCCCATCCATTACAACACACTAAGTACATGGTACTAGAAATTAAGTAGGTGAAGAAAAACATAAAAGAGAAGAAGGTTATGAAGAATAAAAGCTAGATTAAAAAAAAAATTTAAAAATTTCATGAGAAAAATAAAACATTACAAGCCATAATCCTTTATATTTAAAGTAGAAAAGAAATTGGTTATAAAATCAGTATCAATAGTTTATTCACAATTGATGAAGTCTCATTCTAAGACACTAAATGGAACTTGATCACAAAGCTTCTTTCAATGTGCTCTATCCAAATTCTAAAAATATAGTCCCTTAAATAGGCAAAAAAAAAAATTGGTAATAAAATTTGTATCAATTTCTTCTCACAATCCATGAAGTTTATACTTTAGATTCATAAATACAAAAAGTCATAAATATAAATGTAAATTGATTAGGAAGCCTCTTTCAATGACCTTCATCCAAATTTTAAAAAAATGTAATGTTAATTTGGTGGGTTTAACAATGTTAATTACCAAAATGGTTTTTTACCAAAATTGAAAGATCTCCCAAATAAATCAATCAAAACATTTCCAAGGCTTTGTAATTTATTAGAGTCTTAGAGAAACTTTGTGAAACTCAAAATGAGCAATGTTATTGTCTATAAATTCTCTAAATTTTATAATAGAGAGGGTGAATAAAGATTAAGTGTTCTTTATAATGGTGTTCACTAAGATTTTGTTCTTTAAAATTCATAATTGTGAGGGTGGATAAAGATTAAATATTCCTTATATTTATATTTATAAAGATTTTGTTCTTGTAAAATTGGGTGATTTCATTTGAAGCAAATAAGTGCAACTTAAACAAAGTTTTTTATTTTTATTTTATTTACTAAATATAAGTTAAATATTTTACATTTTTTACAAGTGTTTAAATTTTTTTTTAATCAAAATATGTTGAAATTGTTATAATGACAGAGATATATATTTGTTGATCAAAATCAAAGTGTCCAAAGTATTTGAAGAGGCTAAATCAAAATAATGCAAAAACACTATTTTTGAAAAGGCTAAATCAAAATAATGCAAAAACACTATTTTTGAAAAGGCTAAATCAAAATAATGCAAAAACACTATTTCAAGGTGCCCAGGGTTTTTGAGAACCTTAAATCAAAATAATGCAAAATTACTATTTCAACACAGATTTATCCAGAGTTCAAACAAAGATAACCATAAAAATCCAAAACATTATTTTTAAATACAATTCATTTATAATCCACATGGAGATGGCTATTCAGAGTTGTTATCATATGAGGAAGACATTATAAATTCTCAAATAAGTATTTTTGAAGAAGCTAAATGAGAATAATACAAAAACCCTATTTCAAGGTGCACATAGGGTTTTTGAGAACCTTAAATCAAAATAATGCAAAATTACTATTTCAACACAGATTTATCTGGAGTTCAAACAAAGATAACCCTAGAAATCCAAAACATTGTTTTTAAATACAATCCATTTATAATCCATATGGAAATGGCTATTCACAGTTGTTACCATATGAGACAGGCATTATAAATTCTCAAATAAGGATACAAAAGCCCTTTTTTGCATGGCTAAAAGATCTATCGATATCATTACTGCAGATGTATTATAAGCTAAAATTTAGCAGTAACATAGGAATAAATGGCCACCAGTATTTACTCTTCAGCTCTAATGCCGAGCTGCGAGGATGTAAATTATTCGATCAATTAATTATCAATACTATGTTGCGAAGAGATATTGATCACAAAAAATGATCAAGTTAATGTATTCATTGTTACAAGTACTTCTTGTTGATGGTGATGTCGTGCTGGGTATTCACTAATTTGGCATTGCTACATCTTTGCTTAATGTACAAGTTGAGGAAGATCAAGAGAAGCAGAGTGTTGGAAAGGGCATCAAAAAGCAATGCGCCCATTCCGTTGCAAGCTTGCCTCGTGGTGACCTGTAGTGCAACAAGAGCAATATAGGTGAGAAATGTGAATGCCAAGTGCACCATCTAGCAATTGGATGGAAGAACATAGGATGAGCAAACCCAGCTGATGTTGCGGCAGAGGAAATACGAATAAACCGGTGAGGGGCTTCTTGCAGAGAATCTTTATGACCATGTCGAAGAGATTCTGGTACTTTGTGAGATAGGAGATGTATGACTCTGCCGAAAGCGGGCGTGCCCAGGGGAAAACACATCACCCACTCTGTGGTGCTCTTAAACTGCCTCCGCCAAATCCATATCATCTCTGAAATATTTAAGGTATGAATTGGCATCATTAGAACCAACAACAGAGATAGCCCCAAAGTTGTAATGTTTTCAAGAAGCCATCCTTCCCCAATTGCATAATCCGCCATTTGAACTTCTGATCTAACTCTCACTCCTCCCTCTACAATATCTGCATGTAAAAATCTATATAACTTGACTTGCCATGCTCTATTACCATTTCCAAATCCTCTCCATTGTCCACATATAGGTCCCCATATGCTTCCATCTTACCACCCAAAGCAACCACAAGACTAAATTGGCTTCTTCTGGCTTCCCTAGTTGTCATACCAATTTCTTGCATTGGAAATATAGTCCCCTCATATACATGAAAATTGATAGTATCTAGTGGAATAAGAAGACTAACATAAGATCCGATTTCAACTGTTATCGAGTCTGATATATTGTGCAAATTGTACCAAGTTCCCTTTGGAAAATAAGCATCGATAGTGCTTTCTCCTTGCTTTAAAACAGGGGAGACCAAGACCCTTTTACCCAATAGAAATTGGGTGTTGATCCCCAGTGTATTAGGATCCTAAGGGAATGTGAAGAACAGAGGCCTTGCAATGGGAGATCCTTTAGTGTAAGCTTCAAATGACAATGTGTAGATATATGGAAGAAGTCTGTACCTTAGACCTAATTCCTTCCCTGTAGACCTTGTGACCGATTCCCATAAGTAAAGCTCTTGGTGAATTGTTCCCTTGTCAGAGTGATCTCTAGAAAAAGGATAAAATGAACCTAGTTGAATCCACCTATTGCCAAGCTCTTCAGTTGTGTCTTTTGCAAAGCCACAAATTTCAGCACCTAACATTGGGACTCCAAACAATCCAAAACTCGACATGTAGGTATGGAGTACCAGGTATCATTCCATGTTGTAGCATTGTCTCCTGTCTAATGCGCGGCATGGGCCCCTGATCCAACAAAGGTAGAACGGGTTAGTATGAATGGCCTCTTCTTTAGTGCCAATTTCAATGTTGTGTTTGTCATGATAGCCTCAGGTAGCCCATACAGATTATGAGCATTGCACTCCAAGATATTATCATAGTGAACTGCACTAGCAGCCATTGTTTTGTTACCCAATGGTCTGTGTATTCTAGAAGTAATTGATTTTGTAAGGGGGATCATCCCATCTGGTGGTGTTTACATTCCTACAAACTAAGCAACAATATGTCTGTGAATATTTTCATGGACAATCCCCATTCTTTGGAAAGGAACATGTGACCGCACTACAAAAGTTAGAAACTTCATTCATATAAAGCCAAAGGCCATCAAATGCAATTGTATCATGAAAATCAGAAATTTCTTTTGTCCAAAATGACCGTGTATTGGGATTGAGAAAATCTAGAAAATATACTGGGCTAGGCCACACTTGTGCCAAATATGGCACACCTCCTTGTTTAACAAAAATGCCATCTTGTATTCCTCTCTAAAAAGCCTTGTATGTTTAATTTAAGCTTATTCCTGCATAATTAAGAAAATGATTTGTATGTTCAGAATATAATAATAAAGCTCAGTTGAGTTCTTAATCCTTTCTTTATGTTCTATTTGTCCAATTCATGACAACAAGGAATGGAGCCTTACCTGGATTAATAATGAGAACATATTTATGTCCATTAGCATGGATTCGTTCAACAAACTTTTGCATCTCCTTCTCAGGGAAATTCATAGGATCTAGAGTAAAATCCTTGAAGTCAGCCATATAATCAATGTCTGTCCAATTTGTTTCTAGAGGAATTTTCGCTGCTGCATATCCGTCTACAACTGAGTCAACGTCTGAAATGTTTTTATATCCATACTTGCATTGGTGAAAGCCTGTGCAATCCAATCCGATTATATAGATTAACAAGACTGCAAAAACAAAATCATATTTTGACTTGTTTATTAAATATATTTCAGAAGTTCATGTAAAGAGCTTAAAGGATGTGGTAAGGAGAGTAAACAGATCGAGATGCAATCACATGTTTAGAATAACTACTACCAAGTCAAAGTCTAAAACTAAACTTTGTCATAAATCATCTTGTAAACCAGGGATAAAAAATGAAAAGGGTTTGCCTAATTTTTTATTGGAATTGATTTTATAGATGAAAAGAGACTCTGCTCTTCTATTGAAATTTATAACAAAGCATAGCATTTCTTGAAAATGAAAAGTAAACAAGGAACATTGCATCATTCGATCATCCAAAGTTGATTCATGTTAACCATTTCTTACCAGGTAACAGATTCATATACGTTTTTACTATATTTTTGTTATTGGTGTCTCCTAAGCATATGTAAGAACTCATATACCCTCCTCAATACGCACTAGATTGGATCTCTGAAAATTCCTGAATTTGAAGAATCTAATATACTAATTTCAAGAGAAAGTTTACACTTCTTCCCATCTATTGGCTGAAGCAACATTTGTGTGGCCCCCTTTCGCATATCCTCAGTAGCACAAGCCATATTTAAGCAGCCTAATGTGTTGTGCTCTCAAGTCTTTGGAGGATTTTTTCTATATTTCATGCCTTTTTTTCTCAAATTCCTATCATTATAAAAACAATCATATCTATATGAGCATAAATGAGCAGCTTCAACAACTTTCTAGGGGTTAAAATTTCTTCATAGCAGCCTTTTTACAGTGGTGTTACAAATCATCCAAGAGAGGGTCTAATGAAAAGTGAAACTATCACCTAATATAAGTCGAATAGAACTTTGATTGAAACACACAATTATATTCACTGAAATGTGTAAGACAATGGAAACACGCAATTATATTCACTGAAACGTGAGCTTGTTTCTATGGCAATTTTCCATTGTCTGTCCTAAAATTGTGTCTGCCTCTTATATCCCCACTCCATCTCCATGTTGGATTCTTCATTTGTAAACAAAAAATGCAAACCCCCAAAACATAAAGAAATAAAAAGTAAAAATCCAAGATCAGTTTTCCTCTTATATTACCAATAAATCACAAATAAAACAGTTTTCGTTAAGCATGTGTTGCTTTTATTTACAAATAAAACACAGAACGCTACAAATAAGTGATGAATGATTTCTTCGTGGCTTCAGTTATTTATTATACTGATAAAACACAGAACATTATAAATAACTAAAATAGTTTGTTGTAAAACAATATAAGGTTTCTTTAAACCGTTATTTATTTAATCTGTTGATAAATTCAACAAAGGCTAATCGTTTGTAGCAAAAGAAAAAAAAGAAATATCCCAGTCCGTCTTTAGATATAAACAATTTACTGATAAATCATGGCAAGAGTTAGCAAACTAAGAAATAGTTGGCACTATATTCAGAGATCAAAGATTTATTAAAATTTTATTGACCTAATTTTACCAAAAATTAAAGGAATTTTTAGCAAAGACTTTACCTCATAAGTTTGAACCTAGTCCAAAGACGATCACAGTGGAAGCAGGTGATGAGGTCAAAATTCTGGGAGAAACGAAGCGTCATTGTCCTTAGCGACAATAGCAATATTTGTGCAGAGATCCCCTGGTTTTCTCTCCTCTCTCAGTAATCATAAATACGACATAAAATAAAATACATAACTTAGCACAAACCCCAAACACAAAAACACAACACATGCAAAACCCAAAATTGAAAAACACAACACACAGAAACACCAAAACACAGCAGACACAAACATAAAAATACACAGCACATAGGGAATAGAAAATAAGAAGCCTGGCCAAGAATCGATCCCCATAAACCACAATGCTGATGGAATGAAAATAAGAAGCGTGGCCAAGAATCAATTTTTCCAAGCTTGGGGAGAATTCCCATATGTGTAAAACCTTCACCGGACCGATTCCCTGCCTGACTGATTAATTGTTCTACTCTCGCTGCTCGCAATATATAATGGAATGATTTTAGAAAAAAAAAGGACACGATGAACATACCATGAAGAAGGGAGTATAGACTTCCATTTTCCATATAATCATAAACAAGTAACTTCTCCTCTCTTGTATAGTAATAAGCCTTTAAAACTCACTAGATTTAAATGTCACAGGCCTCCCAAGAGTTCCATATGCTATTCAAAATCTCTTTTGCGCGGACCATGCACATCCTTTAATCTCTTCACAGCAACAACAACCTTCCCAAGAGTTCCATATGTTGTTCGAAATCTATTCTGCCTGGACCATGCACATCCTTTAACCCTAGACAACAAGAGCCTTCCCAAGAGTTCCATATGTTGTTTGAAATCTCTTTTGCCCAGACCATGAACATCCTTTAACCTCTTCACAACAACAGCCTTCCCAAGAGTTCCATATGTTGTTCAAAATCTCTTATGCCCTGACCATGCACATCCTTTAACCTCTTCACAGCAACAACATTAGCATTTTCTAACGCAGCTTTATATGCAGTTCCAAAGCTACCCTTCCCAAGCATTTCAGCAGAAGCACGGAGAAGATCCTCCAACTCGAATTGTCGAGTTCCCTCAAAGAAAACCAGTTTCCCCCTCTAGGCAACCAGATTCCATTTTTGCTTGAAGAAGGTTATCGCTCAAGGTATTAGACAGAAAGCTTCATCCTGCCACACGAAGTCAGTTTCTATAGGCCGCCTCCTACTTACAACACGCAGAAAGGAAAATGTGCAGCACAGAGACTTTAGGAACAAGTTATCGGGTAGCTCTTTACTCCTGACAGTTACCACTCCTTAATTTGACTCCTTAATTTACTGACAAATGAAGACATGGAAAAATTCAATTAGTTAAAGAGACGACCAAAATGGTACAGTTTTTTTTCAAACCCGACTTGGGAGAAAAACGCCTATTGGTGTAGGATTTGTTACAGGTGGCATTTTATAATTTTTTACACGCGGCGGAATTTTATTGCATAAATGGACGACGATGCTACAGTGGTCTTAAACTCAACTTCTGAGAGAAAACGCCTTACGACATAAAAATATAATAATTTAAATTTAAAAATAGAGATGGATTTATTATTTATTTAGGAAATATAATATTTAAAAATTTAAAAATAAAAAGCTTAAGCTTATATACTTGATATATTTATAAATATGATTTTTATTTTTATTTAATTCAAATATTTTAAATAAATAAAAAGCTACTTTTTTTTTTTAAATTTTACTTTACAATTTAAATGTCAACCCATCAAATAGTTATGACCAATTAAGACCTTGTTGTTATTTGGTACTTTCTATATTTGTTTTTGTTTTTTATTTGTTATTAAGGTATGCAGAAACTTTTAAATGGCTAAAACTATACTATACATATTTATGTAAAATGTTTTTAAATAATTAATAATCCAATTATTGTATAGAATTATTTAAAAAAAATTAATAATAGAATCATTGCATGCAAAAGTTTTTATATAGTTTACACTAAACTTATAGTATGCAAACTTTTTTAGATAATTAATTAAGTTTATAGGCTTTTATGTCTTAAAATTTTGAACATGCAATAAGTGTATTATAAACATAGTTTAAATATTTAATTTTAAAAAACATAAAAAATAAAAAATTATTTTCAAATATTTGAGAAAATTTATCTTTATTTTTAAATTTTAAGATATTATATTTCTTATATTTATTTTTAAATTTTAAGATATTATATTTCTTATATTTATTTTTAACTTTTAAGATATTACATTTCCTACTGAATCCCGTTATTGTTTGTAAGATGTTGTATGTTTTTTAGTTTTTTTAATTTATTTGCATGCACAACTATTATTGTTTGTAAGGAGATGTTGTCTATAGAGAGATGTTGTTTTTAAGGAGATTTTTTATGATACAAAAAATTATTTGAATTTGATAGGGTATATAGTATTTTGAGTTAATGATTTTCAATAAATTTAAAAATAAATAAAAAAGTATTATTTTTGTTTTAAAATAATTAAAATATAAAAAAAATGATCACATTTTATTATTAATTGTATTAAACTTTTATATTATAAATATTTATTTAATAGGGTTGGATTTTGATTTTGATTTTTTTTTTTTAACTTCTTAAATAATTAAGTTTTTGGTAACCAATTTTAATATATTTCTTTTAAAAAATTTTATTTTTAAATATATGTTATTAATAATTTATTTAAATTATTTAATAATAATAATAATAATAATATTCTATAAAATTGTCTAATGAAAACGATAGAAAAAGATGAACTACTTCTTTAATAATAATAATAATAATAAACATTCTATAAAAATGTATAATGAAAATAGTAGAAAATAATGAGCCACTTCTTTTTCTCATGATGAGTAAATAGAACTCACCTTATAATGACGAGGTCGAGAGTGAAACTTTATTAGAATATGATCGAAGCCCAATCTCAAGTAGACTTGAAATGGTAGAGGAAATATATATGGAAAGCAAAGGGAACCTTGAAATGAAAGCTAACTCTTTTGTTATCAATGCCAAATGAGTTTTTAAATTGGGATAATGGATTAAAACGAGGATGGACAGGACCACCATGATGTACTTTATATAATTTCCAATATGAATCAATCTCTCACATTTTTGTTTATTTCTCCTATACAAGTCTTGTTAGGGAAGAAGTAAAAACAATCTAAAATTGCTGAAACAAGATATCGCACTCACAAGTGTATGAAGTGTTCCATAGTATTTGGGTTAATTTAATATGATGTGCTCATAATTAGACAATCTTCTAAGATAAATTTATTCTAGCTTTGAGCCTAATTTTGAAATGTAATATAGAGTGTGTTAAGCCCCTCACATATGTAGTTTGTATTTGTTTATTATGTGTTAAGATTGTTTTGGGGTTTCTCTCTCCAAAGTACTTTCATCTTTTCTCTCTCTTCTTTGTACAATGTTCTCAGAATTATCATCTCTATCATAATGTTGTTGGATTTTCTGGCATTAGGGTTTACGAGGATAAAAGTTATTGTGTTATTGTTTTGTGCTTTGTCTTTCTTCTAGTGATCCTATTGGTAAATGCAATCATTTTTGTTTGACTTTTGTAAGGCTAGTGAAATACGGCTCAACACAGAGTACCCTTATTTATTTTAGAGATAAGTCTTATTCTTTATTAAAAATAATAGTTAAATAGTAACCTCTTCCTTAATTATCATTTACTGTTACAATGATAGTATAGTTACAAAAAGATAAAAAAATGTTAATATATATATATATAAACTGAGATTATTTTATTTGTATTAAATTTTGCTTATAAAATGGTTAGTAATATGACTTAAGAGGATAGAGTATATTGTATAAGAGCATTATATTACATATTACAGTTTAGACTTGAACACTTAACGGGAGTAAAATACAAAACAATGTAAACCCGGTGTTGTCAATTCCTAAAAGACCACCGAGAACAAATTAGGCAAGACTTGGATCCTACCTTCCATATTCACGAAGAATCGCTATGTGGTGCAATTATACAACCAGATAGCACGCTATGTATGCAATCAGAATTATACCAAATAAACCGTTACAAGTGTTCATAGTCCAAAGGAATAATATTGCATTAAAAACAAATAAGTTCAGAGAGAACGAAAACTCCACAAAGAAAACTAGGGGATAAAAACCAGTAAGGGAAGACAAAAGATTCTGTAAATAATTTCGGATTAATAGTTGATCATGTATATTTACCAAATCCAAAACATTGAGAGGAGACCAGAAAACAATTTCTTTTATAGGCCCTAACCTTAGCCCTAATCTATTATATATATATATATATTCTTGAAACTAGCAATCAAGTCTTAATCTCAGCCCCAATTTCATGGATCATTTATCAATATGTTTAGCTGTACATGTTATCATCCACATTCTTCTTGTTATCCATTTATCAATTATCTGTTATTTTTTCTATTCTTTTTCTTTTCATCTCACGTTCTTATAGTTATCTGCTATAAACTGTTAGTTATCTATTCATCCATTCATCAGCTAGCTGAGAGTTATTTTTTATATTCCTTAAAATCAATCTCCATAGTACACTTATCTCATCATAATGCATAGATGAAAAATAGATGAAAAAACATAAATAATAATCCACTCAAAATCTCTATAAAAGTAATTACTATTAGACTAATCCAATTTCACTCCACTGAAAATATCAGTATACTACTCCACTGAAAATATTATACTAGTAGATTAATCCAATTTCACTCATCTAGTGGGAATATCAGTCTAAGAATCATAAGTGAAAAATTCCAAGCCAAAGAACTTTTCGAAGGTGAAGGGGTCGTTCACGCTGGCTAGAGTTACCCTGTGCAACTGGAGGGGGTCGTTCATTATCAATTTATTCCTTCCTGAGTGCACTTAGTAATAAAGTGGTTGCTTATCTATGTGAACGCAAATAATCTTGAATTGCCCAGTAATTCAAATGGTTACAATCGCCCGATGGATTTTGCAATTAGCTATTTATATTTTGAGCCATAGCTCGATTAAAATTTTTCTGTGAAATGTATAGAATACAAAATCTAGTTGTTCAAACCAATTTACAAATAACTATTCAAAAACCATACTCACAAATTAACGACCGTCAATAAATCAATGTTGTTAGCACTTAGTACGACTGTCAAACTTCCTACTAAAATTTAATGTACATGCTAAGGGGTTGTCACATGTCATAAGACTACTGTTGTTGGATGACGTGTTGCAATGCAAGAATTCTCTAGCTAATTCGTTGATCCATTCTGGAAAATATTTTATTTCACAAACGAAAAGAATGGGGCGGAACAATTTCATCCCGTTTCCAAACGCTTATATTCTGCAATATTACACAAAGGACTTGTCATCCAACAGAGATGAAGGGAATGAAATTGGTTATGTCCACCAATCTTCTTCCACATCAAACATCAAACACCAACAGCGTCTTGCTATCATGTGATAGCACCAACCAACACGAAAAAAACCCTCTGGCAACTTTTTCCATGTGCATTCTTGAAGTTGTAAGCAAAAAACTAGTCAATGCTTACATGACCTGAGACTATACAACACAAGTAGACTCAAACAAGAAGAATTCTTGAAGTGACCTCTCACGGCATAGAGCCACGATACAATACAAGTAGCCGCGGACAGAAATAATGCAGAGAAACATTGATGGAAACCACAACATAAGAAAAAAATCTTCCATTCTAAATTTGATACTGTACGTTATGTAAGTATATAAATATACTTCAGATTTTGTATTATTTTCAAATATTTTTAAATACACCCAGTATAAAATACACCAGGTATATGAAAACAGACATGCACAATAAACTGAAACTCGAGGCTTTGCCGCTATCAATCAATCAAAAGTGGGTTCTGTTTCTAAGTTGCAGCCTGAGCACTTGTAGCATTCCTGCTTCTGCTGCCGCATAAATGGAGACGGGTATAACGGGAACTTTACAGAAGACTCCGATACAGGAATTTGATATGACCTTATAAGCTCACTCTGTTGCAAAATTGGATATTGAAAACTCGATCTAAACTGATTCGGTGGCTTGCTCTTAGCAGTTGATGAAACAACTTCTTGATTATCAGAGATGGAATAGGTTGGGGCCATAAATGGAAACAGGTATAATGGCAAATTTATAGCTGGGGATACAGAAGTTTGATATGACCCTATAAACCCACTCTCTTGCCGAATTGAATATTGAAAACTTGACCTAAAATAGTTCGCTGACCAGTTGTTTGCATATTCAGGTTGGTGTACTCCTCGTCCAATTGGATTAATTTGCAACTTGCCCATTCCAGCTTCATTATGATCACGATGTTTCTGCGCACCATGGGATTTTGAAGGAAACACCAAGAAATACCCGGGAATGGCATAAAAGAAAGGATGCTGCAGTGCTTCTATCGCTGTGGGTCTTCTCTTAGGATTCCATGACAACAAGAGGTTTATGAGATCAATGGCCTGGGCACTTACACTCGGTAGTAAAGAACATAATTGTGTAAT